>CM060708.1:320777891-320909043 GCA_030686995.1 Artemisia argyi | reverse complement strand
AGCGTAAAACTAGTAGGATATTTGCCGCGTTGTGTCAGTGAATACTATGTAATTATAATTGGTAAAATAGCCTAGTTGCCCTAAGTCTAGGCATATTTAGCCCTTTTTTGAAAAATTCTCGTTTTAGCCAGGTTGCCCCTGGGCAACTATTTGCATAGCCAACTACAGAGTGCCACGTCGGGGCAACTTTTGTGTGTTTTGGGCAACTTTTTTGTATTTCGGGCAACTTGAGGACACTTGTCATGTTTCGGTTGGTTGTACGAAAGTTGCCCATGGCAACCTGGTCTAAAACGGGAATTTTTCCAAAAAGGACTAAATATGCCTAAACCGCAAGGCAACGGGCCATTTTGGTAATTTAAAATTTTTGACAAACAATGTTTTTTGATAATGCAATTTTCATGACAATAACTTTATAGAAGACGAGAATTTTAAGTTATGTTAACTTCAAACAATAATAAACTATATTATGTTAAAAAAAAGATAGTAAATAACATAAACATGCCATTTAATTTATTTTTGACAGATTATATTAATTTTTATTTCATGAATGTTTTAGTGTGTTTGATGAGTTTAAAAACTTTATTTTATAGCTTGTTTGATTTGTACCATGCGGCTTATTGACTATATTTTTGTTTTGAGTGGTGTTTTAATGATTACATTAATTGAAGTTGTTAAATATATACGTTGAGAGAATAGATCTACTAAGAATAGAAAATTAAATAAGAAGAATGAGAAATGTTTGTAGCCACATATTTCAAATAAAGAAGGAGAATTTCATGGGAGATGCATCTTATTCTGTAGGTGCATCTGAAATGTGCGGCTGTGATTACTTCTCATTCTTCTAATTTTACTTTTATTTTTCATTTGATCCTTACTCTATTAGTTGATGCATAAGTTAAGACTACTCATAGTAGTCACACTAATGCCAAATCAGTTCTCTCTCCCTCACTCCTTCTTACTTTTCACCCCCTACTAATCACAACTCCTTCACCTTTATTAAAATTCCCACTCTTATGCAAACATACCTTATTAAATACCCTATACACTCTCACAAATAAAATAATATACTCACTCTGTTACAAAATTATTGTCATGAGATAAAAATTACACGGTTTAATAAAAGTGTAACCATTATTATTTTCAACCACTCAAATAGAATATTTCTCCACTAAATTCTTTTTTTATTGCTTAAAATGAAAATTTGACAATTATTTTGAGATATCCAAATATAAAAATATGAAAAATAATTCTGAGACATAAGGAGTAATAAAAACATAAAAGGGGCCTAGTTTTTGCACGTTTTCATATAAGGTGAGCTCCTCACCTTTGACACCCTTATTTCTTGTGCCTGACGCACCACTACCCTCCCTCCCAATAGCTCCTCACGCGTGGCAATGGGGGAAAACACTCCTCACGCTCCCTACTTGGAGCAACCTAATTGTACAACATCCATGTATAGTTGTATTGTTTAATATTAAGTTTTGAATTGTCTTACGTTGTGTTTGGTGTGTGGTAATCAAAGTCGGAATGGAAAAGATTATTACGATGTAATTAAAAAATGTTGTTTGTTTGCATTTATAGAATATAATGATTCATTACAAGGAATGACTTATTACACCAAAATCATTCCTTAGGGGTCCCTTACTTTTTTTCATTATATCTTGTAATAGAATCAAACTTACATAAAACTCTATTATTAACTAACCACAATAAATAAACTTCCTATCATCAATGGATATTGTCGTCTTTTTATTATCGATTCCATTACGTTTTATCATACAAACCAAACATGATTAATAACGACAATGAATCATTACATTATACTATTTATTCATTACATCATTTATTTCATTCATTTAACATTTTATTCCATTTTACCAAACGAACCCTTAGTTATTTAATGGAGGGAATGATGTTCTTTCATTATATTTACATGTAGTTTAGATGATATTAATAGCTCTGGATTTTTTTTTTTTTGGTATATTCAGGATATTTTTCATCTACTATATTTAGAGTGATGTGACAATGTGGAGTGCGGGGGAATTAGATATGAATTTATTCTCCTAATAAAATTTTTATAAATATACAAAACTAATTTGTCTAATAATTTGTGTTATTTTTTGCACATTTATAAAAATATAAAGTTTAAGAAAAAAAATTAGTTTCTTTGATCATCCATCAAGTTTATTGTTTATTTGTTCATACATTTAGTGATTTACGTTGAAATGAAAAGTTACGACTTATAACTTGTTTACGACATTTTGTTATTAACAAAATGTAGAGATGTCGAATGATGCGTAGGGATTGCACCAGGCTTTACCTCTCGAGGGATCTCGAGAAGCTTACAACCCTCACCAGGCAGTGTACCTGATCGATGTAGTATAGTATAATGACAAGTACCGGAGGATTGATCGTTCAGCTAGGAATAGTGTCGCTAGGATTAGAAAACCTAAAGACTAGGTCTAGAGATGAGGGATGATTCTTTTTGTATTTTTATATTTTTTAGAAAGCAAGTAAAAATCTCGGGTTTGAAGGAGTTTGGCGGAATTAGTTGCTAATCAACTAACCCAATACTAAGATGCAATCAAAATAAAATATTAAAATGAAAATAAAACTATATTAAACTAGAGTTGTGAGCAATATGTGGGAGAATTGTGTTTACTTAGATTTCACTACTCCCTAAATATCTTTTACACGTTAATTACTTGTTATAGTTGCGTGGATGACAGATTGTATTCCTTAATACCATTCATGGGGTGGCGTACTTACTTCCCCAATCCTATGAGTGCCTACTTCACTCCTATGTCGAGCCGGCTAAGAAGCTCCTAACATGGGATCATTAGAATTTACTCATGCATTAAATACAACCAATAAAACCTAGTACACATCGGTTCATGTTTCCTAAGACATTCAAGCATGTTACACAATGGAGATCTGCCAGTTTTCTTAAGCCTAACATTGAAATCATTCATCCAATACAACCATAAACAAGTAATCAACACATAATTAACATCTAGGTTTCATTAGATCTAAGCAAACACAAGATAAATCTAGCCTAGCATGTTGAAATCAAGACAACTAAAAGACATAATCAACCAACACATAGACATATTGATTGAATTAAGAGAAGACTTATCTCAATAGAACATGGAAGGATCCAAGGGATGAAAACCCTTGAAAACACTGTAAAATATGACCTAGGGTTTACAAAGTTCGGCCCTAGTTTCTCCACACACGTTCCTTTCTTAATGAATGAAAAATAGAAAACTATATATAGAGTTTAGTAGGTGACGGTGTCAAGAACAAATGTCTGACGCCGTCATCTCGCCGCCAAATAGTTCCTCGGACTGCCTAGATATGGGTCTGACGCCGTCATGTATTCTCCTTATGCAGGCCGTCACCAAATTAACTCTTGACGCCCTTGTTGTGACGCCGTCAGGTTTGCACTGGGTCGTCACCACTTTTACTCTTGACGCCGTCAGGATATTCCTCTTGACGCCGTCAGGTACTGTTCTCATCATGGAAAATTAAGTCTTTGGCGTTTCCTTCACTTTTATGCTCCAAAACGTCCGAATTGCTTCCTTTTCCAGATTTCACTCCTAAAGTACCTAAAATCACAAAATGAACGATTTAGGGCAATATTTGATCAAATAAATTCAATTCCGGGCTTAAATGACCCCCTAAAAGTGGTTCATTTTTCGCCTGGTCATCAAAAATTAGTTTTTAAACATTATTTGTATTAACAAGACCATTTGTAATAGCACAACGAAGATTGAGTCTTCGTCCTAGCTGGCCAAATAGCACGCATGCTATGTTACTACACTCACTTAAGTGAGATGCGTCTTGGGCTAATAAAATGAAAACTCGGTCGTGCAGACGACCGATTCTTGTGAGATTTGTTGTGTATATTTTTTAATTTTTTTACATGGGTTCCGACTCGATACTTTGAGCCGACTAATCTCAGAAGCGACTACCCTTTTGAATAGCCTGGAGTTATCGCAGGTGAACCTCCGTTGCCACATGGGGATTAATTTTCTTTCCAAGGTTTGACCCTGTGACCTCAAGGGATTTATTAAATGGTTTTTGTGGGATATAATTGTGTTTAAGTGGAGTATGTTTTGGTGATGAAGTTGTTTGTCTAGTTACACTAAGTTAGTGGTGAAGTTTGTTGTAGAGAGAAAGTTGTGGTGACGCAGAGATAACGTTGATGAATGCCATTTTGAGTGTCCCTTATTACACGTAGACTAGAGGTAATGGTTACACTCCATCACCTTCCACATCAGCGCCACATCACCGTTTACTTCCCCTTACTTGTCCTCACATTTCATCCGTAATGGTCACCACTCCCCTATTTTTTTAAAATCAAAATACCTACTTTATATAAACATATCACACAAAATACTTATACACACTTACAAATCAAATATAACAATATTTAGAGAGTCCACTTTCACAATGTGCAATAGAGGTGCCTCTTTTTTGCATTACTCCATCGTGAGCTTTGATTTGGTAATGGTGTCACATGTAAATTTGTTCCTCACACGCTACCATTACGTTTAGTCTTATGGGATATTTACTTTTCTTTGAATGAGTGAGCCTAAACCCTTAATTCAACTTATTGGAGAGGCTCACAAAAACAATCCTCTCTAATTAAGAGCGTAATAAAAAAAAAAAAAAAAAAAAAAAATCATAAGACCGCTTAAATTTATTATTCAAAAAAAATGGTAAAATTTCTTTAGTACTTTGCAGAAAAAAGAAAAAGCGTTATTTCTTTTTGTGAAAATTGCATATATACTCACTAAAACTCAAAAATTTGCATATTTTTTAAATATACAAGTTTTCAATGCATGCTTTACAATTCAAGTTAAGCATGTTTTAGATATATATACAAATATGCAAGTTTTAATGAGTATATATATATATAGTGAGACTTTCTTACGAGAACCATCTTATCAGCGAGAACTGAGAGAACCACTAAAAACATACATGCACACCTTCAATAATTATATTAGAAAACATGCATGTTCATATAAAACATGTATGTTTTCTTACATACACTTTAATACACATACCTGCGTAACATACATGTTCATATAAAACTATTTTGCATTGATATGTTGCACTTAACACGGTTTTATATGAACATGTATGTTACGTAGGTATGTGTATTAAGGTGTATGTAAGAAAATATACATGTTTTATATGAAAATGCATGTTTTCTAATGCAAAATTAGAGTTCTCGCAGTTCCCGCACTTAAAAGGGTTCTGAAAATAAAGATGCACTATATATATATATATATATATATATATATATATATATATATATATATATATATATATATATATATATATGTACATATATGTATATATATATATATATATATATATATATATATATATACACACACACTAGCAGGGTACCCGCGCGTTGCAGCGGCGGGTACCCTGAAATAAATTTTTCGGTGAATCATGTATTTTAGTTTTTATGTTATTTTTGACAACAAATTTATGGATATCAAGAATTTTGATTAGCCCGTGCCCATTCGGGCTCGAGCCTGTTGACTCGTGCCCGTTTGGCCTGCACCAATTCGGGCTCAAGCCCGTTTGGCGTGCACCCATTCGGGCTCAAGCCCATTTGGCCCGTTGCCCGTTGGGGCTTGAATATTTGTATAATGTGTTTTATTATTTGTATTAGTTACATTTAATGCAAGAATTGTGTTTAATTTGGTTGTACAATATGCTTGATAATTTGTATTTATTATGTAAGGGGTGTTTTCTGTATTAATTGTATTTATTGACCGGTTAATTAATTGACTACGTTAAATAGCCTTAATGTGGTGTTTTGTTTTTTTTAATATTTGCATAAAAAGTGGTGTACACTATGCTTTCTTGTCTTGTAATTCTGAAAATTATGTGGATTAAAGTGATGTACACTATGCTTCTTTTCTTGTAATTCTTAAAAAATTACAATCATTCAAGGCTACTTGTAACAACTCAGTCTTTTTTAAGACAATTAAATTTCTAGGCTTTTAATTATATATGTTTGCATCTTTCCTATTAAAGCAATGTTTTTGTTCTTAAACATTTTAACACTTCTAAATATAGATGTTCTAAATAAATTATAAGGTAATATAGATATATGTAATTGTCCATTTCTTTTTCTATTGTTGGCTGCGATGCGACCAAGACAACACTACTTTTTCTCTTTTCCCGCCTTATAAAATTTATAGTGCACGTACCTCTCATCTTCATGTCCATCACTCACTTATTCCCTTCATGACGTCATCACATTCATCAGTTTTCTTCATTTTCTTACTCCTAACACTACTCCTCACCGTCTCAAGCGACCTCACCGAAGACAAAACCGCACTTCTAAAGTTCATGGATAAAGTCGGAAACGAAAGCAAAATCATCTGGGACAGAGAAACAGACCCGTGTGAATGGGCTGGCGTCACGTGCGACCAAACAAATTCATCAGTGATCTTCCTCAGACTACCCGCGGCAGGGCTAGTAGGGGAAATACCTCCGAACTCTCTTGGAAAGATTACGTCACTACGTATTTTGTCTCTACACCACAACAAGTTGTCAGGACGGTTTCCACATGACTTTGATAACCTTACTAAATTGATTTATGTATTTTTGTTTAATAATAAATTTAGTGGACCGTTTCCCTCGAGTGTGGCTAAGTGGACTAAGTTACATAGACTCGATCTGTCTGGTAATAATTTTCTAGGGCCGATTCCGAAAAATTTAACTAATTTTCCTGTGGCTGCATTTTCCGGTAATGTTTATTTATGCAGTGATTCCAATGAAACGAATTTTCCGCCTTGTAACGATACAGTGATTTCGCAGCAGTCGCAGTCACCAATAGATTCACCCACGTTAAATCCTGAAAAGGAGGAAAAGTTATGTACTCCTGCTATTGCAGTTATAGCCGTTGGATCGGCTTTGATTTTACTACTTTTATTGTCATATTTGCGAAAAGAGTGGAGTGAATCAACGAAGAAAAAGGATGCGAAAGGGGTGGCTACGATGGCGGCTGAGGCGGCTAAGGCGGCGGCTGATGCGGCTAAGGCGGCGGCTGATGCAGCTAAGGCGGCGGCGAGAGGATTTGAAAAACAAGATTAATGGATGGATCTTATAAGCATTGCTGTAATAGATATGCCAACGCCTGTGTAGACCTTAGTTTTAATAATTTGTTGATGTAACGAGATCACAATTCACAAGATAACCTAGATATGCTCTAGGGTCTTAATGAATAATTATATCAACTAGAAGGTTGTATATGCCGAAAATTTTCTCCATGTAAACATTACGGTTCTTTGCTTTAGTATTATTAGATGATAAGTTAGATTAGTCGACCCAAGCCCGATTGTGGGCTTAAGGTTGATAAGATTGATTTAATTAGGGTTTTCGCTATTGCATTGTATTCTATTTTAATGATAAATAATAAACTTTGTTTTAGTTTCAGATATAACATCTGAAGTGATCAAGTTAGTCAATCTAACTTATCATCTAATGACTATGATCTAATAAGTAATAACTATGGGGCGTAAATTCAAAGGCTAATGGCCGGGCATGGTTGTTTACTTGTTTTATTTTGCATGTTTATACCCCTAATGAAATTATACTTCTAATTATTGACAATTTTTTTAATTTGACTACTATTATACGCATGACCGAAGATTTATTGTTTATATGGTACAAGTTACTTTGACTGCTTGATCACTTACGATGTTATATCAGAAACTAAAGCAAAGTTTAAAACAATCATAAAGTGTGCTTTTAGTTTGATCTCTACGGCATATATATAAAATGTGATTCAAAGATGTAATGTGTTACACTAACTTACACATTTTTAGTCCAAGCCTTTAACCATAAACATAGTAAATTTTGATGAATATCATAAAATCTTGTTGGTATTACTGTATTAAACATACGTAGTTAATCGTTCATCGGAAACTAGTGTACAACAATATAGCCATACATTAATATGAATTGTATATCGGTTAAGGAAAAACCAAACTTAGTGTATATACAACATGCCATAATTTTTTATTTTTTATTTTATTTATTTATTTTGAACTTAACATGCCATGAAACAAAGATAGATATAGATGTAAATAGAAATAAGTTTTTCAAAATAAACAGAGTAATCCTCGTTATTTAATACAAGGAAATTAAATAATTCTTTATAAAGCTCGTTATAGATTATCCTAAAGTTGTATGACATTTAAGGGTGCGTTTGGTTTGTTATAGGTTTGTCTTTTGGATTAGGATTTGACATGAGGTTGAAAGAAAGTTGAAAAGAAAAAATATGAGATTATATTAAAAATTGTATGGTTATTCTTAGAGATTAAAACTTTATAGTTATTATAACATTAAAATATCTATATAAAAAGTGAAGAGGCCTATTCAAAAAACATGATTTGTACAAAAGCTTCGAAGAAATAATAGAAAGAAGGAGAAAAAGTCAAGAAAATAATATAATATAAAGAAATAGAAAGTGTTAGTGGGTTGTCAGACAAATCCTGGCCTGATGGGTTGGATTTACCTATCCTCTATAATTTGGAGTTGAGTCCTGAATTTACTGCATATTCTAACCAAACATATTATTTGTACTTTAACTCGTAACCCATGGAAAAAAATCCTCAAAGCAAACGCCCCCTTAGTTGAAGAATGAATATAAGTCAAGCATGCAAATTGCCATTCGGTTAATATTAGGTGATAATACTACCACTTAACATTGAACAATGTGTCTTTAAGTTTGAAGTGTTTTTCATCAATAAGAGTATAAGACTATAATTGTTTATGATCATATAAGTTAAAGAGTTTCAATCTCGGACAAGATAAATGAGAACTATGAAAATTTGAAAAAGACAAATGTGTCACTAAAAATAAGCATGATAGTTATAAGTATGAGAATCATTTTGGTGTAACGTTGAGATATGTTAACTATCTCTCGTGAAGTTTGCAATATTATTACTAAGGTTGTCTAAGAGTAAAGAAGATATTAAGTATGGCAATAGTTTGACTTAGAGGTTGTTTGATAAAATTGCACTATTTAGCATTGAATGAATAAAAGGTGCTGAACAAACAATTCAAAAGTGTTGAGTCAACATGATTTTGAATTAAAAAAAAAACTTTTTGATAAATGTTTTGAATACTACCGCTCTAGCATTTCTTCAAATTTAGTACGAGTAATTGAAAGTAGGATGGCAACATTTCTTCAAATTTAATAATTGAAAGTAGGACGGATACTGATAAGGTGAAAAGTGTACCGCTTTTGGGGGGTCATTTAAGCCCGAATTAGTGATTATTTGATCAATTATTACCCTAAATCATTGCTTTTGTCATTTTAGGTACTTTTGAGGAGAAATCTAGAAAAGGAAGCATTTTGGACGTTTTTGGAGCGATTAAGTGAAGAAAACGACAAAGTCTCAAAATCCTTATTGGGAACAGTACCTGACGGCGTCAAGGCATACAAGTGACGGCGTCAAGCTTGGCAAAAGAGGTGGATACGTAAAATACACATGACGGCCCAGAACAATTTCAAGGCAAAAACGCCTGACGGCGTCACCAAGGCCGTCAGGATTGATTTACAAGTGACGGCCCAGAGCTTATTCTCAACATGACGGCGTCAAGATTGGATCTAGGCAATACGACCTTTAACTTGGCGGTGAGTTGACGGCGTCACAAGCTATAACGTGACGCCGTCAAGGTGTAAAATCTATATATAGTTTTCTAATTTTCATTCATTAAGTGTGGAACTTTTGGAGAACTTTTGTGCGCAAACCCTAGACGAATTTTCTGTAACAACAAGGGTTTCAACCCTTGTTCCATCCATGTTTAATTGAAGATAAGTTTTCCAATAATCATTCAATATGTCTATGTGTTATTTGATTTTATCTTATGCTTGTCTTCTTTTTAACATGCTAGGCTAGGTTTCTATTGTGTTTGCTTAGATGTAATGAAACCTAGATGTTGATTAGTGGTTGATGGTTTGTTTATAATTGTTGTAGATGATTGAATTCGATTTTAGGCTTAAGAAAACTGGCAGACTTTCAATTGGTAACTTGCTTGAACGTCTTAAGAAACATGATCGGAGGTGTACTACGATTTATTGGTTGTATTTAATGTGTAGGCAACTGCCAGTGATACTACGTTAGGAGCTAGTAGTCGGCTCGGCCTAGAATGAAGTAGAAGCCTATAGAGTTAGGGAATATCGTACATGGCCCTACGACTAGTATTAAGGAATATAACCCGTCATCCATGCAATTGTAACAAGCTAATCAACCGGTAAAAGATATCTAGGGAGTAATGAAATCTAAGTAAACACACTTTCTCTTATTATTGTTTCCACCACACATTTAGTTTAAGTTTATTTTATTTTGTTTGCATCTTTAGTTAATTGGATTAGTTGACTAGCAACTAATTCCTCCCACGCCTTCAAAACCCGAGATTTTACTTGCTTTCTTTAAAATATAAAAATACAAAAAGAATAATCCCTCACCCTTAGACCAAGTTTAGTAGAATTTTAATCCTAGTGAACACTATTCCTGAGTTGAACGATCAATCCCCCGGTACTTGTCACTATACTATACTACAACGAACAGGTACACTGCCTGGTGGGGATTGCAAGCTTCTCAAGATCCCTTGAGAGGTAAAACCTTTTGTGAGGGTGCAATTCCACGCATCAAATTTTTGGCGCCGCTGCCGGGAAGTAGTTATTGTCTAGGTTAGAATTTCTTTTTATTAGGTCTACTTGTTAGATTCCTTTCTAGTAAGATTTTTATTTTTATTTTTTTATAGGTTTCCTTTAGTCTATCTTTTTCTTTGTGTCTTTGTTCGTATAAGGTTTGTCTTTATGGATTTTGAAAATCGACGTTTAAAAGTTAGCAAGAGGCTTATAGCGCGTAAATGAAGTAAGAGGGAAGTTAACACATTCAATGAGTTTAATAAACCCCTCCCGATGAAAATTAAGTTTACAAATTTCTCTCCAACCCCTGAGGAATTGAGTTACCATAGATTCCTTTTACAACACCCCTGCTTCTTGAAATATAGGAAAAAGCCATGGATTAGGAAGCATAACTATAGGAACATCAAAATTCCTTGCATGGTTGGGTACATGTTTCTAGAGCATAAATACATTGATTTAAAAGCACCCATGAATATTATGTATAGGCTCTACTACAACTGGATTATGAAAGAAAGGTTAAGCCCCAGAAAAGACCCTTATAACCCTAATCGACTATGTAATTTTGTCAGGAGAGTAGAAGGGGTACACATCTTTGTAGGAAACTTTACTTATCAATGCGACTTTGTAATCCTAGAAGATGTTAGAGGCATTATAGATCCACACTTAGGAGAAATGGTCCTAGGGCAACCTTTCGTTGAGGCGACTAAGATGTGTTGTGATCATGGGAAGGGAATAGTTCAATTTATTGATGGGATAGAAAAGATCGCTTTTATTATGCCTCACATGAGGGAAGAATTAAAGGACATCAAGAATTTACCTGTTGATGTGATTCGACCCTATGAGATTAAGGATGACGGAATTGATGATGATGTTTACTATGAGAGGAGGCAAACATATTATTCGGGTTGCATGAATCTATACCTTGAGTACAAGCATGATGAAGATTGGGTTAAGTGTTTTGAATTAGCACAAAAGTGGGGAAGGAAAACGTAGAGTGACCTTGAGTCTAGCTACAAGACTCGTTAATAAAGAAAAGCGCTTCTTGGGAGGCAACCCAAGTTTTATTTGTTTTGTTTGTTCGGTTTTATTTGTTTCCGTATGCGTGTTTTATTTTTATTGTTTGTGGATCATGGTTCAAAGTAAATTGTGAAAATGTTTTATTTTGTTTTTAACTTCGTCTTAATTACATATAAAGGTATTTTTCAAAAGCTAAGTGTAAGGGAGACCTAAATTTGTTTATAAGAACGAAATTGAGCATGAACCACAACAATATTAAATGAACATGTGTATTAGTAATTGTTTGAGTCAAATGCTTGTATCGAATCATAATGATGTTTTGCAGGATTTTCCAGGAAGTAAGGCACAAGTTTTTTCAGAAATTTTCCGAAAACTTAACATGAGATTTTTGCAGGAACATTCTGACGGCGTCAGGTACAAAAATTCTGAAAAATTTTGCAAGTTTTGTTTATACCGGAGTCTTAAAGTTTTTGTTAATTCTTTAGTTTTATAAACTCCAAGAAATCTGCAAACATTCATTCCACAAGCATTATATATTAATTTGTTTATAGGATTTTTAGTATATATAGATTGCCGCCGATTTTACGCGAGGTTTGCCTTGATTGTTTTCTTAGGTTTAACAGGTTACATTGGACAAGAGGATGATTTATATTTCTGGAGGAAGCTTTTAAAGTTCATTTTCTTGGAAGAAGATCTAACCTTGTAGACACACTATCCACTTTTTATTGAACATTGGGGAGTATTTCCTTTCATTCTTTTACCTTATTTTCTTTTACATCTTTTTATTGAACATTGGGGACAATGTTCAGCTTAAGTGTATGGGGAGGGTAAATAATGATACCTTAGAGAATACAATTACGCTTGAGTTTGTTTGTTCAATAGTAGGTGTGTAATAAAACTAAGAGAAATACTTGTTAAGGCAATTTTAGCGCCAAATTTAAATTTTTTTACAACATTTAGGAGTGAAGCTTTAGCCTTAATGAGCGTCTCATGGATATGATTTGTATGACTAGCACACAAAAAAACCGTACCACTCAGAAAAATTTTCCACCCAAATATGCGAGGTTCACCTTTAGATTTGTTAGGAAAATCATTCATTATTAGTGCTTATGAGTGTACCGGTAGTACTTAGATTCCAGAACTTGCGTTAGTGATGCATCTCAAGACCGCTAGTGAGACTACATTCGTGTAGTTAGGATTCACTACATAATAAGAGGCATTAGGATCACCCTTGTGTTAAACTCATATCATAATTACTTGACCATTTAAGTCAATTACATTGACTAACAAAGTCAATTAATTTTTCCCACACCTTTGCGTTGTACTCATTTTTAGTACACGATACCCCTAGTACACCCCTCCGAGCCTATCTTTTTCGTTTCTAACTTTAAGCATTTTACTTAAAGGAAGAATTTGTTAACAATCCACCCCAAATGTGCAACCAAATCGCATTAGCCTTCCGTGTATGCACTCATCTTTAGTGCATTATTGTTACATGTTTAAACCCTTAGTTAATTGTCTAATTGATTACATGGTTGCTAAGTCGAGTCATATCTTGTACATATTGTTTTGGGACGATTGGGACTCATGGTAAAGTACTATTGTTATAGAGTAATGGGGAAGAACATCATATATTACCCTCATATGTGCGTTAATCTTAAAAAGTACTCCAAGTGTTTTGATTATCTTAATTCGAGTCATTAGAATAGTTGATTATAAAGTATGTAAAAGTTTAAGTGTAAGGGCAATGCAAATTCCCTATGATGTATTATTTTGGATGGTAGGGCAAGAGTGTATGCAAAAAAAAAGAAAAAAAAAATCGAAAACTCAAGAAAAAGAAAAAAAATAGAAAAAGAGAAAAAACATACGGACTACCATCCCTTTTTGTTAAATGTTTATTTTAAGTTTTTGTTATTTTTGATTTATTAGTTTAAGTCGAGTCGAGTCTTGACTTAGCAACGCCATATTATACATGTAATTAACCAAGATGATTAACTCACCACCAGTAAAAATTGCCTTTATCCAACAAAACCGTGTTTATCATATCCCTACACCTCATGTTATAACCCTTTAAAAGACCTCTTTGATAGTTTATCCTAAGTACTTACGCCAAGTGGTGGAAGTTTGATCCTTTTCCAAGCCTATGGTAATCTATTTGCTATGACAGGTAGTGAGAGATGTTTTTCATTTCCTTATTGTGATATATACTTTATTACACCCGAGAGATGTGAGTATCTAAACACTATTTGTGAGGTGCTAGTGTATAACCTCCGTGCTTGTTTTTGGTTTTAAGTGGAACGATTATTTGTTATAATTAATTTTATATTAGTGTTAAATGACCCCTAGCTTGTATTTTGATTAGAATAAAAGCGCATTTGCTTGAGAACAAGCAAATCTCAAGTGTAAGGGTATTTGATAAGGCAAAAAGTATACCGCTTTTGGGGGGTCATTTAAGCCCGAATTCGTGATTATTTGATCAATTATTACCCTAAACCGTTCATTTTGTTATTTTAGGTACTTTTGAGGAGAAATCTGAAAAAGGAACCATTTTGGACGTTTTTTGAGCGATTAAGTGAAAAAAATGACAAAGTCTCAAAATCCTTGTTGGGAACAGTACCTGACGGCGTCAAGGCCATACAAGTGACGACGTCAAGCTTGGCACAAGAGGTGGATATGGAAAATACACATGACGGCCCAGAACAATTTCAAGGCAAAAACGCCTGACAGTGTCACCAAGGCCGTCAGGATTGATTTACAAGTGACGGCCCAGAGCTTATTCTCAACATGACGGCGTCAAGATTGGATCTAGGCAATACGACCTTTAATTTGGCGTCGAGTTAACGGCGTCACAAGCTATAACATGACGCCGTCAAGGTGTAAAATCTATATATAGTTTTCTAATTTTCATTCATTAAGTGTGGAACTTTTGGAGAACTTTTGTGTGCAAACCCTAGACGAATTTTCTGTAACAACAAGGGTTTCTACCCTTGTTCTATCCATGTCTAATTGAAGATAAGTTTTCCAATAATCATTCAATATGTCTATGTGTTATTTGATTTTATCTTATGCTTGTCTTCTTTTTAACATGCTAGGCTAGGTTTCTCTTGTGTTTGCTTAGTTGTAATTAAACCTAGATGTTGATTAGTGGTTGATGGTTTGTTTATAATTGTTGTGGATGATTGAATTTGATGTTAGGCTTAAGAAAGCTGGCAGACTTCCAATTGGTAACTTGCTTGAACGTCTTAAGAAACGTGATCGGAGGTGTACTACGATTTATTGGTTGTATTTAATGCGTAGGCAACTGCTAGTGATACTACGTTAGGAGCTAGTAGTCGGCTCGACCTAGAATGAAGTAGAAGCCTATAGAGTTAGGGAATATCATACACGGCCCTACGACTAGTATTAAGGAATATAACCCGTCATCCATGCAATTGTAACAAGCTAATCAACCGGTAAAAGATATCTAGGGAGTAGTGAAATCTAAGTAAATTGGGTTAGTTGACTAGCAACTAATTCCGCCCACTCCTTCAAAACCCGAGATTTTACTTTCTTTCTTTAAAATATAAAAATACAAAAAGAATCATCCCTCACCCTTAGACCTAGTTTAGTAGAATTTTAATCCTAGCGAACACTATTCCTGAGTTGAACGATCAATCCCCCGGCACTTGTCACTATACTATACTACAACGAACAGGTACACTGCCTGGTGGGGATTGCAAGTTTCTCAAGATCCCTTGAGAGGTAAAACCTTTTGCGATGGTGCAATTCTACGCATCAAATACCTTAAAAATGAGGGGTGTATGGGTAAATACATAATCCACTGAAACATTTTGTATGCCATATCTTGTAAAATTGCTCAGCGTGTAATATGTCATTAAGTGGTCATTTTTTAATCAATCAGACATGATGACCGAATCATTTTTGGATAATAAGTGTTGAACTATTTTATCCAGCAGCAATCAAACACCCCCTTAGTTAACTCAAAGAGTAATGCTATATCTTTCTACTTTTCATTTCTATTTATCTTCCTAACTATTTTAAAACATGGCAAGTGGATTACACTTATTTTTTCTTATCATTTCATCCATTCACCTCTTCAAGAGTCATAAATTTATGGATAGACATACAAGTAGGAAGATTTTATTAGAAAATTTATCATTTTCTTTTGATTAATTGATTAATGACATGTATGTGTTATGAAAATTATGCAACTTCATTAGTCATAATACTGTATATGTATTATTATTTGATAATGTTATGGGCTCATATTTGAATGATATATTAAACTATGTGAAAATTATAAAATTGTTTATATCAGTTTGATTGGAGAAATGTGATGTTGTATTAAGATCTTAATATTATTCGATGCTTACATTAAAAGTGCAATTAAAGAACAAATGATCATAAATTAAAAATTTATGAGCCAAGATTGTTGTATCAATTGGCATGATCGGTTAGACTATCCCTAGTCAATGATAATGCGAAATGTATAAAAGAACCATGAGTTCTTTAGAGATGATTTGATTAGTTTTATTGCCAATGAAAGTGCATAGTTCATTTATCACCACCGTAAGGACATTGTCCTATATTTTGAGTTTTAAAATCGATGCATCGACAAAATGATCGTCAAAATGGTTATCTAAATTGTATCTTTTGAAATGGTGGAGAATACTTTCAAGAATTGGGTGATTATCGAGATAAGTGTGGAAATTTATGTAGCTCATGTTCACATGCGCATTGCTTTTGATTAAATGTCTATAAAACATCTTTAGTTGATTGCAAAACCAAAAATTATGATAATAAACTATAAGTTTTTCCCTTTAGTTTATATATTATACATTGTTAGTGCAAAAAGTGTGGCGGGTTAGGATTGGGCTCAGTGATGCCTTGGGCTACCCTTCGCGGACACCTTGTGAGGTAAATTCTGCACTAATCCAAGTGAATGCTTGATCCCTGCACAAATGAGAGTAAACTGTTAGCCTTACCATAGGGACGAACCTCATGATTAAGCTCCAGCGTGAGAGTAAGTACTCATGTTGTCAGAGAGATATGAATGTATTGGGATGAGTGAGAAAATCATACCTCAAAAGTGTGAATTGAGGTTTCTTTTATGGGTAGTGGAAATATTTGGGTTTCCTAATATTTCGCATACTGCCGTAGTGGCCGATGTGGGAGCCTTGTTGGGCAAGGGTCCGCAGCTTAATCGATGTTTGCGGACGTGGATGGTTTTCTGGACCGGGGGCCGGTCCGCGAGTGTACTTCGGAAGTGCCGCTCGTATACATCCTTTGTTTGTCCAGATCGTGCCGTGCTTGTGGCATGAGCTTTAGTCATGTCCGGTTTTATTCGCTTTTTGAGTCGGGGTCTAGTTCCCGTTGGGCCGGATCCCATTTTGCTTGTAGGGCCGGAGCCCAGTTCATTCGAGATAGTCCAAGCCCAATAAGCCTGCTATCCGTACTATACATCATCAAGTCCCCTCAGTCTAGTATGTTCATTGCACGTGTTCTTTGTTTAGCGTGCGGTGAGTACTTCTATACTATCTTGCTATCCCATCCGCTTCTAAGCTTGTAGCTTGTCCATGGTCCGTGCCTTTGGCGGTTGAGATCGTGGGGGAACGTGGACCGTTTTTAAACCGTTCATCTTTTATTTTACTCTTTCCCTGGGCTAAGTGCCAAAGGGTATAATTAATAATCGGTCTTATTGACCCAAATTTCCTTTTTACCTTCCTATCGTGTTTCATATCCAAACTTCATTTCCTTGTTTGGATTTTCTTAGATAAATCTTGGATTCTAACACCGATGGACATGGTTCTTGATGTTCCAGATCTTTTTGCGCTTCTTCCTACCAAGGAGGAGCAACCGGTGGTTACGTCTGGTGGCTATGTTGTTGTTATTACTCTCGTAACCTCTCATATGCCTGTTGTTGCTAGTTCTTCAGCTGATGCTAAAGGCATAGACTCATATGACCTTTCTGTTATGAGTAGTGGTTCTGGATCTCAAGATATTACCACTAGAGAGGTCGGTAGTATTTCTGTCAGCGAGACTATTGAGCCTTTGAAGTTGCTATCGGTGTTAGGGTCAGAGGAGAAGGTAAGGAAAGTATCTTTTTTCGATTCCCCTCTTTCTGCCAAGAGGTTCAAGGAGGATGTGTATGGGTCTATGACCGATGGTGGGTTCTAAGGCAAGTGTTAATATCCCACCGGTTTCTGTATCCGTTGTTCAGTCCAGTATTCCTGTTTCCGTTCTGGAAGTAGGTTCATTTATTAAGTCTAGTACGCTATCTGTGACGACGACTGCTACCACTTCTTCAGTTGTTGTTACCATTTCGAAGGGGGAGGTAAAAGAGGAGTCACCACCTCTAGACCGTGGCTTGGTGACATATGGCACGGGAGCTACTTGTAGCAATGAGTCCCGTGATCTGGATTATGTTGGTGCTGATGATCCGGATAGTATTTATGTCCCTCAGTGGGATGCGACTAACGGTTCTTGTCTATCTGGTCCGTTCGAATGTCGTAGTTTAATTGATCGGGTTACTTGGCCACGCATGTCTGCTGGTATTTGTAGCTTGAGTAATGAACAGTTGTACTCTGTGTTTAACATTGCTACAGCTCATGGAGCGGTGTTGGGGGCTGAAGTGAGGAGGCACGAGGAGGATCTTCTGCAGGAGAATGTTAATTTCTCTGATCTTTGCGCCAAACAGTCTCATCTGCTAGAGGCTAAGGATGAGGAGGTTAGAGAGCTGAAAGCCAAACTTTCTTTGGCCGATGCCAAGGTGGCAGAAGCAATTAAACTTCATGATCGCGTTTCTGTATTGGAATCTTCTAAAAGGTCCCTATTGGAGTGAAATTCTGTGCTTCAAAGAGAACGTAATTCCTTTTAGGCAAAGGTTGCAGAGCTTCAGCCTTCTTCTTCCTCTCCTGATCACGTGCTTATTTCCTGAGAGAGGCTCTCGTTGTCGTTTAATAATTTAGCGGAGGAGTTCATGAAAAACTAGGATGATCAGGTGGGTGCCCTTGCTAATAGGATGGCTGCTTTGGAGGTCCACTAAGAGATGTTGTCTTTACATGTTTACGAGGCATTTCGTCCTCGCCTCCTTTCTGCTATGGCTGATCATTGCTGGTTTTTTACTAACGGTATCCGGCTTGCTGTTGTTAAGTGTTTAAATTCCCCAAATTTTGTTGTTGCGTCTGGGAAGGTCATAAGTTCCGCCATTATCAAGGGTGTACAGGATGGACTTGTGGCCGGTCTTACGCATAGAAGGTTAGGTGCGGAACTTTCTGGGGTCGCTGGCTATTGTCCCTCAGTGGAGGCGAACTACCAGTCCGCTCGGTAGGCTGTCCGTAATTTTGAGTTTCCTCTCTTTGTTGCTTTGGTGGCTTATAAAGATGCCCGTATTGGGGATATCATGGACCTTCTCTGTCTTGAGGGTCCTTTGGCCGATATTCCTAATGTCGCTTGTTTACAACCTGACTTGGAGCAGCTCTCTGTTCCCATATGGCATCCTGATGACAGCACTCGTAGGCGCTGAGCCTTTGTCGAATGCTCTGGACAAATGTGAGAGGAACATTACTAAGATTAAGAAGAGTATTGTCGCCGCTGAGGATGCACTCTTTTGCCGTGTCGCCCATTTTCTTGAAACAACACCTATTCCTATGTCTGTTGATGCGGCTGTTATTTCGGGCAGTGGCTCTGGCATTCTTGAGGCCATGGCTTCCATGTCTCTGTTGCTTCTTCCACTAAGGGAGAAGTTGCTACTGCTTTAGCGTATGAGTCTTTTTTTAGTTTGTGTTGTAACCATGCTTGGCTGTTTATTATGCGTACTTTTTGAACAATGTATATGTTGCTTTGTACGTCTTTGTATTTGTCATAATTACGATCTTACTTATCATGATATTTTTGCTATGTTTAAAGTTGTACGGGTACGCTTGTTTGATAGTCTTTGTGCATACTTGTGGGTTATTCTCCCGTACTGGGCTTGCAATACCTCTTACGTACTTTGAGTTAATTATGAGGTAACTCACCCTTTGTTATACGGAATAACGTTTGTGGGACGTACCCATATGTGCGCGCGTCTTCTTTACATTTATTATTAAGTTTGCGAGTTAAAAAAAGCAGACGTTTTATTAAAGCAAACTGGTTAGGGTAGCTAATCCTCACCTTACATTAAAGTTTAAAAAGACATAGTACAATAAGTAAAGCAATACTTAAAAAGGATAGATGACCACTGCGGGATCCGCATGGGTGGTGTTTCTACAACTGATTTATATAGCACCTCTTGAGGTTACATATGTTCCACGTTCGTGGCAGTGTAGTTCCTTTTTTGTCTTTCAACCTGTATGCTCCTTTTTCTAATGCTTCCGTGACCACATATGGTCCTTCCTATTTGCGTCCTAATTTTCCGGTATCCTTTGCGTGGCTTGCATCATTGTTCCGATACACTAGGTCCACTTGTTTGAAGCTATTGTTGCGGACTCTGGAGTTGTAATATTTTTCCATAATCGCTTTGCTTTTTGCTTCGC
This sequence comes from Artemisia argyi, assembly GCA_030686995.1. Taxonomy (NCBI): domain Eukaryota; kingdom Viridiplantae; phylum Streptophyta; class Magnoliopsida; order Asterales; family Asteraceae; genus Artemisia; species Artemisia argyi. The sequence goes on along the minus strand of CM060708.1, from coordinate 320,888,811 downwards.
GGATGGCTGCCTGTTCTTTTCTTTCATCGAGCATGTCGAGATTGATTTCCAGGTCTTCGTTATTCTGAGCTGTGTCCATTTATGTTATCCTCCATGTGGGCACTCCTATCTCAGCCGGGATGACCGCCTCCGTTCCGTATGTTAAGGCGAATGGAGTATCTCCGTTGCTGGCTTTGATCATTGTTCGGTGTGCCCATAGGACATGTGGTAGCTCTTCTATCCAGTTTTTGTTATCTTCACCTAAACGTGCCTCAATTCCCTCCCCTAGGCTCCTGTTGGCTCTTTCGACTTCGCCGTTCGCTTGTGGGTGTTTGACTGAAGCAAAGCGTTGCTGAATGTGTAGTTTTTCACACCAGTCTTTGAATAAGTTATCGCAGAATTGTTTTCCATTATCGGATATGATTACTCCGAGGAGTTCGAATCTACAAACAATGTTTTCCCATACAAATTTCTTTACCTGCTGCCCTGTTATGGTTGCGACAGATTTTGCTTCTACCCACTTTATGAAGTAGTCGATTGCTACTATGAGGAATTTGACCTTGCCCGGTCCCTCCAGAAGGGGTCCGGCTATGTCAATGCCCCATTTATAGAATGGCCATGGGGAGGTGATTGGCGTTAGGTTTTGCTGAGGGTGTCGCGGGATAGGTTTGTGAACTTAACAATCTTGGACGCGAGAATTATCCTTCTTGCGTCCTTATGCATTGTTGGCCAGTAGTACCCGGTTCTTAAAGCCTTTGCCACTACGCATCTTGTTCCAGCGTGTATGCCGCAGGATCCTTCGTGGATTTCCCGTAACACGTATTCTGCCTGTCGTGGTCCGACACAACGCAACCATGTTCCAAGGAAGGACTTTTTATATAGGATTTCTTATACAACAGAGAAGCGCTGTGATTTCCTTTCGACCGCGTTAGCTTTCTTTTGCTCCGCTGGTAGCAAGTCTTTTGTTAGATATTCGTAGATCGGAGTCATCCATGTATCTCATTCTTCTTCGACTATGGCTAACACTTGCGTTTTCTCTATAGCTTTTTTGTCTAGCTCCTCCACCAGCACTTGCTTACTTAGGTGTGCGAAGGTGGTGGATGCCATTTTACTTAACGTATCAGCTTTTTTGTTTTCACTTCTCGGTATTTGTTGAATTGAAAACATCCTAAAGCTACTTATAAGTTCCCTTGCCTTTTCTAAGTATTGGATCATTTCCGTTTCTATTGCGACATAGGACCCGTTGATTTGGTTTGCCACGAGTCGAGAGTCGACGTATGCCTGCAAATTTCAACGGCCATTTCTTTTGTTATTCTTAGTCCAGCTAGGAGAGCTTCATATTCTGACACGTTCTTACTTGCTTTGAATGTAAGTCTTAGGGCATAGGTGAATTCCGCTCCTTCTGTGCTGATGAGTACCAACCCTACCCCAGAACCATCCCCTCATGACGACCCATTCGTGAACAGTTTCTAGGGCTTCGGCGGCTTTTCTTCTTCCATTGGTTCACTTCTGGAGTCATCTCCTGGTCGTTCCACTACGAAATCTGCTAAGATTTGTCCTTTGACCGAGACTCGTGGTCGGTAGTATATGTCATAATCACCTAGTTCGATGCTCCATTTTTGTAATCTTCCTGCCACCTCTGGTTTGGATAGGATCTGCCTTATTGGCTGGTCTGTAATAACCACCACGGTGTGTGCCTGGAAGTATCTTTTTAAGCGCCTAGTGGCATGCACCAGGGCTAACACCAGTTTTTCCATTAGTGTGTAGATTGGCACTTGTTTTTCCCCCCTTTTCGTCATCAGCACCGCGCTTACCGCTTCCTTTGCAGCCGCTAGGTCAACGATTAATTCTTCTCCCTCCATTGGTGCTATTAATTTCGGAAGGCTAGCTATTACTTTTTTCATTTACTGGAAAGCTTCTTTCGCCTCTTTCGTCCAGTGAAAGTCACTTTTCTTTGTGCACTTTATGAGTGTTTTGAAGAAAGGTAGTGATTTCTCCGCTGACTTGGAAAGGAACCGGTTCAGGCTGGCTAGCTTCCCATTTAGTTTTTGTACCTCTTTTAGACACTTGGGAGACGGGAGGTTAGTAACTGCCTCCGCCTTATCTGGGCAAGCCTGTATTCCTTTGGTACTGATGATATAGTCCAAAAATGTCCCTTTTTCCACTCCAAAAGTACATTTCTTGGGGTTTAATTTCATATTTATACTTTTTAACGTTCGGAACGTTTCTTCCACATCCCTGATGATGTCATCTTCCGTACGGCTTTTTATCACCAAGGAGTCCACATATACCTTCAAATTTTTCCCAATTTGTTTGTAAAAGCCTTTGTCTACCAACCACTGGTATGTTGCTCCAGCGTTCTTTAGGCCAAATGGCATTTTGGAGTAGTAGAATATGCTTTCATTGGTTATGAACGCTGTTTTTTCCTCATCTTCCTTGGCCATTTGAATTTGATGGTAGCCTTTTTATGCGTCTAGGAAGCATTTGAAGCGATATCCGCAAAGGGACTCTAATTTCCAGTCTATTTCCGGGAGCGGATAACAGTCATGCGGGCATGCTTTGTTTAGATCTTTAAAGTCAACGCACATCCTCCAACTATCATCATGTTTCTCGACCTTCACTGGATTTGCTAGCCAACTACGGTAGTGGACTTCCTTCATAATGCCTGCTTCGACAAGTTTTTCCACTTCTTCCCGCATGGCTTTATTCCTTTCTGGGATCTGGCCTCGCTTCGTTTGCCTTACTGGGGTATATCCTTCATGGACATTAAGGCGATGCTCTGATACACGCCGCGAGACTCCCGTCACATCTGTTGGACACCAGGCGAACACGTTCAGGTTTTTTTGAAGTAATTCACAAAGTTTTGCTCGGCCTTCCTCTGTGAGGGTAGAGCCTATCACTACTGTTTTGTCCGGGTGTTCTGGGTGAATTGCGACTTCGATTCTTTCTTCTAATGGAGGATCGGCCTCGGGGGTCTCTTCTGTTGGTTCGAAAACCATAGCACATTTGAGCGGAATGATTTCGCTGCTCCGTAGTGTGAGTACTCCTCCCTCAACTGGGAATTTCATCATGCCGTGTGATGCGTAGGGATTGCACCAGGCTTTACCTCTCGAGGGAGCTCGAGAAGCTTACAACCCCCACCAGGCAGTGTACCTGAACGATGTAGTATAGTATAATGACAAGTACCGGGGGGTTGATCGTTCAGCTAGGAATAGTGTCGCTAGGATTAGAAAACCTAAAGACTAGGTCTAGAGATGAGGGATGATTTTTTTTGTATTTTTATATTTTTTATTAAAGCAAGTAAAAATCTCGGTTTTGAAGGAGTTGGGTGAAATTAGTTGCTAGTCAACTAACCCAATTAGTAAGATACAATCAAAATAAAATACTAAAAATGAAAATAAACTAAATTATATTAATGGTGTGAGCAATATATGGGAGAATTGTGTTTACTTAGATTTCACTACTCCCTAGATATCTTTTACATGTTAATTACTTGTTACGGTTGCGTGGATGACGGATTGTATTCCTTAATACCATTCATGGGGTGGCGTACTTACATCCCCAATCCTATAAGCGCCTACTTCACTCCTATGTTGAGCCGGCTAAGAAGCTCCTAACATGGGATCATTAGAATTTGCTCATGCATTAAATACAACCAATAAAACCTAGTACACATCGGTTCATGTTTCCTAAGACGTTCAAGCATGTTACACAATAGAGATCTGCCAGTTTTCATAAGCCTAACATTAAAATCATTCATCCATTACAACTATAAACAAGTAATCAACATATAATTAACATCTAGGTTTTATTACATCTAAGCAAACACATGATAGATCTAGCCTAGCATGTTGAAATCAAGACAAGCATAAGATATATTCAAACAACACATAGACATATTGAATGAATTGAAAAAGGACTTATCTTAATTGAACATGAAAGGTTTCAAGGGGTAAAAACCCTTGAAAATACTGTAAAATGCGACCTAGGGTTTCACAAGTTCGGCCCTAGTATTCTCCACACAAGTTTCTCTCTAATGAATGAAAATTAGAAAAGTATATACAGTTTTTCTGAGGTGACGACGTCAAGAACAAATTGCTGATGCCGGCATCTCGCCGCCAAATAATTTCTCGGACTGCCTAGATCTGGGTTTGACGCCGTCATGTGTACTCCTTATGCAGGTCGTCACCAAAAATACTCCTGACGCCCTTCTCTTGACGCCTTCAGGTTGTCACTGGGTCGTCACGGATTTAACTCCTGACGCCATCAGGATTTTCTTCTTGACGCCGTCAGGTACTGTTCTCAGCATGGAAAATTAAGTCTTTGCCGTTTTCTTCATTTTTATGCTCCAAAAACGTCCAAAATGCTTCCTTTTCCAGAATTCACTCCCAAAGTACCTAAAATCACAAAAGGAACGATTTAGGGCAATATTTGATTAAATAAATTCAATTCCGGGCTTAAATGACCCCCTAAAAGTGGTTCATTTTTCGCCTCATCATATACCCTTACACTTGAGATTTGCTTGTCCTCAAGCAAATGCGCTTTTATTCTAATCAAAATACAAGTTAGGGTCATTTAACACTAATATAAAAGTAATTACAACAAATAATCGTTCCACTAAAGACCAAAGACAAGCATGGAGGTCATACACTAGCACCTCACAAATAGTGTTTAGATACTCACATATCTCGGGTGTAATAAAGTAATATCACAATATGGAAACGGAAAATATCTCTCACTACCTGTCATAGCAAAATAGATTACCATAGGCTTGGGAAAGGATCAAACCTCCACCACATGGCGTAAGCACCTAGGATAAACTATCAAAGAGGTCTTTTTAAAGGGTTGTAACGTTAGGTGTAGGGATATGGAATACACGGTTTTGTTGGATATAGGCAGTCTTTACTGGTGGCGAGTTAACAATCTTGGTTAATTACATGTACAATATGGCGTTGCTAAGCCAAGACTAGACTCGACTTAAGCTAATAAACGAAAAATAACAAAAACATAAAATAAACATAGAATGAAACGGGATGGTAGTCCGTATATTTTTTTCTCTTTTCCCTTTTCCTATTTTTTTTTTTTTTTTTTTTTTTTGCATACACTCTTACCCTACCATCCGAAATAATACATCATAGGGAATGTAAATTCCCTTTACACTTAAATTTTTACATACTTTACAAATAACTAATCTAATGACTCGAATTAAGATAATTAAAACACTTGGAGTACTTTTAAGATTAACGTACATATGGGGGTAATAATATGATGTTCTTCCCATTACTCCATAAAATAAGTACTTTACCAATGAGTCCCAATCGTCCCAAAACAATATGTACAAGGATATGACTCGACTTAGCAGCCATGTAATCAATTAGATAATTAACTTAGGGTTTAACAAATAACAATAATGCACTAAAGATGAGTGCATACACGGAAGGCTAAGGCGATTTGGTTGTACATTTAAGTGGGTTGTAACAAATTCTTCCTTTAAGTAAGATACTTAAAGTTAGAAACGAAAAAGATAGGCTCGGAGGGGTGTACTAGGGGTTTCGTGTACTAAAAATGAGTACAACGCTAAGGTGTGAGAAAAATTAGTTGACTTTACTAGCCAAGTAATATGACTTAAATGGTCAAGTAATTATGATACGGGTTTAACACAAGGGTGATCCTAATGCCTCTTATCATGTAGTAAATCCTACTACACGAATGTAGTCTCACTAGCGGTCTCGGGATGCATCACTAACGCAAGTTCTAGAATCTAAATGCTACCGGTACACTGATAAGCACTAATAATAAATGTTTTTCCTATCAAATCTAAAGGCGAACCTCACATATTTGGGTGGAAATTTTTTTTTGAATAGTACGGTTTTGTGCTAGTCATACGACTCCTATCCATGAGACGCTTGCTATGGCTAAAGTTTCACTCCTAAATGTTGTAAAAAAATTTAAATTTGGCGCTAAAATTGCACTAACAAGTATTTCTCATAGTTTTATTACACATCTACCATCAAACAAACAAACTCAAGCGAAAGTGTATCTGTAAGGTATCATCATTTTACCCTCCCCTTACACTTAGGATGAATATTGTCCCCAATGTTCAAGTAAAGAATGTAAAAGTGAAATAAGTAAAAAGAATGAAATCAAATACTCCCCTGATTCGCTCGGTATGGATAATAAGGTGGCCAGGTTAGATCTTCCTCCAAGAAAATGAACAATCAAAGCTTCCCATTCAGAATATAAATCATCTTCTTGTCATACATAACCTGTAAAACCTGAGAAAACAGACAAGGCAACCTCGCATAAAATCGGCGGCAATCTATATATGCTAACAAATCCTAGAAAACAAAATAAGATATAATGCTTGTGGAATAATGTTTGCAGATTCCCTGAAGATTATAAAACTAATAATTCAACAAAAACTTTAAGACTCCGTTAGAAAAACAAAAATAGTAAAATTTCCAGATTTTTACACGTGACGCCGTCAAGAGGAAACTCGTGACGCCGTCAGAAGTGATCTGCAGAAATTCTTATGTTAAGTTTCCGGAAAATTTCTGGAAAAATTTCGTCCTACTTCCTGGAAAATCCTGCAAAACATCATTATGACTCGATACAAGCATTTGACTCTAACAAGTACTAATACACATGTCCATTTAATATTGTTGTGGTTCATTCTCAATTTCGTTCTTATAAACAAATTTGGATCTCCCTTACACTTATCTTTTGCAAAATACCTTTATATGCAATTAAGACGAAGTTAAAAACAAAATAAAGCATTTTCACAATTTACTTTGAAACATGAGCCACAAGCAACAAAAATAAAACATGCATACGGAAACAAATAAAATCAATCAAACAAATAAATAAAGCTTGGGTTGCCTCCTAATAAGCGCTTGTTTTTGTTCGAGTCACGAGCCTAACTCTACCCTTATTTAATGGAAATAGGGGAGGTTTTCCCTACACTTTGAATGCGGGTGGAAGTAGCGATACACACCCTTAGGGCGGAAATATGCCACGTGAGGTGAAGGGGGTGAGTGAATGGCTTCCTTCATCCTAAAACTACCCGGATAATATTGGTTGATGGGTGGGTCGGTTCCTCTTTTGTCTCCTAGAAATATATCTAAGGATGGAAAGGTGTGTAAAGATTGAGGTTCCGGTTCATCAACACTAGGAAATTCCCTAGAACTAGGAGTAAGGTTATCACTACAAGTATTCAAACCTATATCCTCAAGTGGTGCCTGGCCCAAGGGTTCTACCTCCATCGGAATTCCTAAAGTTTCTTCTACTTCTTCCGGGTAAGTCACGGGCGGTGTGTGTGCCTCAAATGATGGTAGGACTTGTGGGGTACTTAGTGGGCTTGGGTTTTATACTATCTCTTCCATCACATCAATATCACCTATGTGTTCATCTTGTATTATGGTAGTACCTAACCATGACATGCAACTAGGTGGCTCAACTCTAACCTCATGTGTGTCGTATGTTTTGGTGAAATCTATCCCGCTCATGCAACTAGCTAGTTCAACACTAACCATATCATAATCTTGGTTTGATTCTAAGTTCATGTTCTTAGAAACTAGGTCATCTCGCTCATACGAATCCACCAATTCGTTGAACTTATGGGTTATGGTTAGGAAGCTTTTCTCAAAATTCATCCAAAGGGTCTCACTAAAAGGAATTGATCCTGATAATGATCGTCTAATAGAAAACACACATTTATAAAATTCATCAAACCCATCTAACTTTACACCCATCTCCTCTTGTATATATCTAAGATCACTTAAAAATTCATTGGAACAACAGGAGGCAAATCGATCCGAATAAACTAATTGTTCCTCTTTAGTTAATGATCTAAATGGAATTTCATCCGCCATGGAGACAAATGAAAAAGGTTTCATAAACAAAGGGCACAAAGAAAAAGATAGACTACAAGAAAGCTAATAAAAAGAAAATAAAAATCTCACTAAAAAGGAATCTAATGAGTAGACCTAATCAAAATAAATTCCAACCTAAACAATAACTATTCCCCGGGCTGCGGCGCCAAAAACTTGATGCGTAGGGATTGCACCAGGCTTTACCTCTCGAGGGATCTCGAGAAGCTTACAACCCCCACCAGGCAGTGTACCTGATTGTTGTAGTATAGTATAATGACAAGTATCGGGGGATTGATCGTTCAGCTAGGAATAGTGTCACTAGGATTAGAAAACCTAATGACTAGGTCTAGAGATGAGGGATGATTCTTTTTGTATTTTTATATTTTTTATTAAAGCAAGTAAAAATCTCGGTTTTGAAGGAGTTGGGCGGAATTAGTTGCTAGTCAACTAACCCAATTACTAAGATGCAATCAAAATAAAATACTAAAAATGAAAATAAACTAAATTATACTAGTGGTGTGAGCAATATATGGGAGAATTGTGTTTACTTAGATTTCACTACTCCCTAGATATCTTTTACATGTTAATTACTTGTTACGGTTGCGTGGATGACGGATTGTATTCCTTAATACCATTCATGGGGTGACGTACTTACTTCCCCAATCCTATAAGCGCCTACTTCACTCCTATGTCGAGCCGGCTAAGAAGCTCCTAACATGGGATTATTAGAATTTGCTCATGCATTAAATACAACCAATAAAACCTAGTACACATCGGTTCATGTTTCCTAAGACGTTCAAGCATGTTACACAATGGAGATCTGCCAGTTTTCTTAAGCCTAACATTGAAATCATTCATCCATTACAACTATAAACAAGTAATCAACATATAATTAACATCTAGGTTTCATTACATCTAAGCAAACACATGATAGATCTAGCCTAGCATGTTGAAATCAAGACAAGCATAAGATATTTTCAAACAACACATAGACATATTGAATGATTTTGAAAGAGGACTTATCTTAATTGAACATGAAAGGTTTCAAGGGGTAAAAACCCTTGAAAATACTGTAAAATACGACCTGGGGTTTCACAAGTTCGGCCCTAGTATTCTCCACACAAGTTTCTCTCTAATGAATGAAAATTAGAAAAGTATATATAGTTTTTCTGAGGTGACGGCGTCAAGAACAAATTGCTGACGCCGTCATCTCGCCGCCAAATAATTTCTCGGACTGCCTAGATCTGGGTTTGATGCCGTCATGTGTACTCCTTAAGCAGGCCGTCACCAAAAATACTCTTGACGCCCTTCTCTTGACGCCTTCAGGTTGTCACTGGGTTGTCACGGATTTTACTCCTGACGCCGTCAGGATTTTCTTCTTGACGCCGTCAGGTACTGTTCTCAGCATGGAAAATTAAGTCTTTGCCGTTTTCTTCACTTTTATGTTCCAAAAACGTCCAAAATGCTTCCTTTTCCAGAATTCACTCCCAAAGTACCTAAAATCACTAAAAGGAACGATTTAGGGCAATATTTGATTAAATAAATTCAATTCCGGGCTTAAATAACCCCCTAAAAGTGGTTCATTTTTTGCCTCATCACCGTGCGCCGTTGATAGCACCGCCTGTATTTTCCGTACCCCCGGTCATCCTATAATTCCGTTGTAGGGTGAGTGTGACCTCACCACAAAGAATTTCATCCATGCGGAAGTGGCGTGGTCCTCATCGCCTATTTTTACCTGGAGTGTTATCTGCCCCATTGGCCATATGACGTTACCGCCAAATCCGATAATAGGTGTTGTGGCCGGGACCATCTGATGAGGCGAAAAATGAACCACTTTTAAGGGGTCATTTAAGTCCGGAATTGAATTTATTTGATCAAATATTGCCTAAATCGTTCCTTTTGTGATTTTAGGTACTTTGGGAGAGAAATCTGGAAAAAGAAGTAATTCGGACGTTTTTGGAGCATAAAAGTGAAGAAAATGCCAAAGTCTTAATTTTCCTTGCTGGGAACAGTAGGTGATGGCGTCAAGAGCAACATCCTGACGGCGTCAAGAGTAAATTACATGACTACCCAGTGCAGACATGAAGGTGTCCCATGAAGAGCGTCAAGAGTTAAACATGTGACGGCCTGGAAGAACCTAACACGTGACGGCGTCAGATGTAGATCAAGGCAGTCCGAGAATTCTTTTGGCGGCGAGATGACGGCGTCACCTATTTGGTCTTGACGCCGTCAGCCTCAGTTTTCTATATATAGTTTTCTAATTTTCATTCATAAAGAGGAACAAGTTTAGGAGAAACCCTAAGGCCGAACCATATACGATTTTTACAGGTTTTTCAAGGGTTTTCAGCCCTTGAACCCTTTCATGTGTAATTAAGATAAGTGTTCTTCTAATTCAATCAATATGTCTATGTGTTGGTTGTCTATATCTTGTACTTGTCTTAATTCCACCATGCTAGGCTAGATTTTATCTTGTGTTTGCTTAGATCTAATGAAACCTAGATGTTGATTATGTGTTGATTACTTGTTTATGGTTGTATTGGATGAATGATTTCGATGTTAGGCTTAAGAAAACTGGCAGATCTCCAAATGGTAACATGCTTGAACGTCTTAGGAAACATGAACTGACGTGCACTAGGTTTTATTGGTTGTATTTAATGCATGAGTAAATTCTAATGATCCCATGTTAGGAGCTTCTTAGCCGGCTCGACATAGGAGTGAAGTAGGCACTCATAGGATTGGGGAATTAAGTGCGCCACCCCATGAATGGTATTAAGGAATACAATCCGTCATCCACGCAATTATAACAAGTAATTAACGTGTAAAAGATATCTAGGGAGTAGTGAAATCTAAGTAAACACAATTTCTCCACTTATTGCTCACAACCTTAGTTAATTTAGTTTTATTTTCATTTTTAGTATTTTATTTTGATTGCATCTTTAGTATTGGGTTAGTTGACTAGCAACTAATTCCGCCCAAATCCTTCAAACCCGAGATTTTTACTTGCTTTCTAAAAAAAATATAAAAATACAAAAATAATCGTCCGTCATCTTTAGAACTAGTATTTAGGTTTTCTAATCCTAGCAACACTATTCCTAGCTGAACGATCAATCCCCCGGTACTTGTCACTATACTATACTACAACGATCAGGTACACTGCCTGGTGGGGGTTGTAAGCTTCTCAAGATCCCTTGAGAGGTAAAGCCTGGTGCAATTCCCGTGCAAAACCATCATACATATTATCTCAGGCTTGAGCCTATCAAAGTAGTGCTCGTACAGTATTTCAGAAGCTGAGCCCCTATCCACGTATATGCGATGCACGCAATGGCCCCCAATTTCTTCCTCTATAATCATTGGGCCTTCGTTCCCCTCATCCTCCCCCTATGGTGGGAAGGATATTTCTTGATCGGGAGAGCTTTGTGTTATTTTTTGTTTGGCTAACTTCTGCCATGTTTGTATCATCAGGATTGTCTATGCTTTGTCCTTTGACGACGTTTCTCCTTTCTTTGCCGTCTTTTGCCGGTCTTTTCCACTATTTTGCTTTAGCTCTTTAATCAGGTATGACAGCTTCCCGCTTCTGATTAGCTCTTCTATCTGTGTTTTTAGATGCATACACTCATCCGTGTCGTGCCTCACCTCTCCATGGAAGTCGTAGAATTTGCTAAGGTTCCTTTTTTCGACCGGGGTCGTCATCAGAGGTGGGGGTTTGAATTTTGCTTTTTCTAGGGCCAAAATTTCCTTCAGAGAATTAGAGAGAAGGGTTAATCTGTCTTGACTCATGTCGAATCTTTGTAGGCCTTTAAATCCCCTTTTTCGAAAATTTTGCTTCTGGCTCCCATCAGGTTGCCCCCATGATGAGGATGGTTTTCTTCGTTCTTGGTTTCCAGCCGCCACTTCTCCCCTGAGGAAGGACATGGTTGCTTTCATTATCTCATCAACAGATTTTGGGATGTTGTCATGCAGGCGTTAGATTAATTCTGGGTTATTTATCCCGTGCATGAATCCTGATATTTTTAGCACTTCTGGGGCTCCCTTAACATTTCTGCATTCTTTCTTGAACCTCTCCATGAAGTCTTCCGTGGATTCACCTTCCCATTGCTTTATGTTTTGTAGTTCCACATGGTCCTTAATATACTTCTTTTGTTGGAGGAAGTTTGCTAGGAACGCTTCCTTCAGCTCATCGTAGCTATTTATTGTATTCGGTGGGAGGTCGTCGAACATCACCCTGGCGGAGCCTGTCAGTGTAGAATTGAACATATGGCACTAGACTGGCATGGCCCAACGTTCCACTTTTGCCGCGGATTGGAAGATCTTTAGGTGGTCCTCCGGATCTTCGCTTCCGTCAAACGTTTTGACCTGAGCTGGCATGCGGGTCCTTTTTGGCATGTCGAAGTGGCGGATGCGGGGGGTGAACGGATCAGAGTCCCGGCATGACCAGGGTTGTGCCAGGTCATCATCTTCAACATCGGATCTATGCCTTCTTGACCTCAACCTCGACCTCCCCCTCTGGTGACGTCAGACTTCCAGGTCATCCTTGCCTCAAGGGGGTGATCTACGGCTATGATGCCTCTCAGAATCACGGGAGCAGAAACTCTGGTAGTGGCTGTCTCCCCTTCTTTCGTCATCACGATGAGACTGGTGTCGGGAGTGTTGCGATTATGCGGACATACTTCCTTCTTTACTTCCGAGTCTGTAGAACACTCCGTTTTCCAATCTTTTGAACACATTTTTCCTTTCGGAATCCCTTCCCCTTGGGGTTCTTGACCTGCGACCGCGTAACTCAGAAGTCACGGGTGCGCTTCGGGGCGCTTGGATTCGATTTTCTTCCTGAGATCTTTCTTTTGGTGAGGTGTCCTGGACTCAGATTGTTGTGATGCTTCTTCAAAGGCAAGGCGAGCTTTCACCTCATCGAGCTTTTGTTATTTCCATTTTTGATGATATTTCTCAGCCATGATCGGCACTATCCGGTCGTAGTTCCTCTCACAGTAATCTTGGAGATCTGTGTTAGGTGTAGATACGTCGTTGCCTCCCAATACCGTTTCTTTATCTTTTGCGCCCGTGTTTCGCACGTCGGATGTAGGTGCGGGCGTGTCAGTGTTTGCTTGCTGGCTCATGGCGAGTATTTTTTGAGAACGCAGTTGTGCACCAGTCCCACAGATGGCGCCAACTTGTTAGTGCAGAAAGTGTGGCGGGTTAGGATTGGGCTCAGTGATGCCTTAGGCTTACCTTCGCGGACACCTTGCGAGGTAAATTCTGCACTAATCCAAGTGAATGCTTGATCTCTGCACAAATGAGAGTAAACCGTTAGCCTTGCTGTGGGGACGGACCCCATGATTAAGCTCCGGCGTGAGAGTAAGTACTCATGTTGTCAGAGAGATATGAGTGTATTGGGATGAGTGAGAAAATCATACATCGAAAGTGTGAATTGAGGTTTTCTTTTATAGGTAGTGGAAATATTAGGGTTTCCTATTATTTTGCATACTGCCATAGTGGCTGAGGTGGGACCCTTGTTGGGCAAACGTCCGCAGCTTAATCGATGTTTGCAGACGTGGATGGTTTTCCGGACCGGGGGTTGGTCTGCGAGCGTACTTCAGAAGTGCCGCTCGTATACGTCATTTGTTTGTCTGGATCGTGCTATGCTTGTGGCATGGGCTTTAGTGATGTCCAGTTTTATTGGCTTGTTGGGCCGGAGTCTAGTTTGCCCGTTTGGCCGGAGCCCATTTTGCTTGTAGGGCCGTAGCCCAGTTCATTCGAGATAATCCAGGCCCAGTAAGCCTGCTATCCGTACTATACATCATCATACATCTTGGTCTTTTTCTTTCAGTTTTATTTACCAAACTAATCTGAACGGTTAACATATTAACAATTTCAACCCTTGTTTGAGAAACTTTTTTAGTCCTATACATTTTTACGAGTATAGCTTATCGTATTCGATAGTTGGATAGTGTCTAAAATACTTTCATGGTAGTCCATTATAGTTAACGTTGTAGATATGAGTCATTTGAAAATATAGATCGAAATACTAAGATTTGTATTTTCCTTTAATATTTATTTTAAAAAATTCACATTGTAGCAGTTTCATCGTTCGAGAGACCTATTATGTAGTTTGGCACATGCCACTTCAAATTCACGGAACGGCCCTGATTATATATGATAATGGGCATAGTAATGATTATGTAAATAAATAAAATAGCGCTATAATCCTGGTGAGGATCATGGAAGCATACTTGTAGGAAGTGCAAATATATAAATGAGTGGCCAAAAGATGTAAAGATGCAAAGAACTAATGAAGGATTGAAGTCTTTTGGGACGAGACATGGTTACTCGGACTTGAAGTCCGTAGATATGAATATGTAAAATTATTGGATATGCATTAGTCTTTATGAGAAAGAGAAATTAAAGTATTAAACTATGGCATTTAAAGCACAACTAATGGCAAACAATATTTTCGCAAAGACATAGAAATGATCATAATAAGGCATGTCTTCTTGTGGTGCAAAGATATAAAATGCATGAAGCATGCTAGTGAATTTTAATGCTTAAAGCATATGAGAAAAGTTTTCGAAAACAATACTTGATTGTATTGAATTAATCACATTTTGGGCATATGCGCTATAATCGCATTAGTGTATAGTATTTTGTCAAATAAAGAATTATGTTTGCCTATGAAACTTTATAAAAAGATCTAAATTTGAATATTGTTTAAGTTTCATACAATATAATTTTATGATTATAAAGGCAACTGAATGTATAGAAGTTTAAGTTGAAACAAAAAGACACGGTTTGTCTTACCTTACGAATTGAACATCTAAAGGATGAAATATGTGTGCATTATAAAAACTAATGAAAAATGCTAACTATTTTTATATGCCCAAATGACGCTCATGTTTATGAAGTCATATGATGTTAGAAAGATTCCCTTGATTTTTAAAGATGATGATCATAATATTGATTTTAAAATGTCATACCAAAATATGTATGAAGCATTTATAATTGTCGATAGTGGTCATACATGGTGTCAGCAATGAATAACTTGTGAAGTACGGTGATTTACTCGAATGAGATGTATTTAATATGTTAATCCTTAAACTCGATATGCGAAAACCATGCAAAGAACATTTATTCATATTATTATATCAAAACACTTCATTTTGCATTTCACTAACTTAATGAGATTAAGTGATGTAATCATTAGGGGAAGAGAAGATACGCGTTGTCCTCTTTTTTCTTTGACCACGGTTTTGTCTCCACAAGATTTTCATGCAAGCTTTTTATTGAGGGAACATCCCCAAGTGTATGTTGGAATTGTGTACTCTTTTTCTTTCATTAGATTTTTGTCTAACTGAGTTTTATCTAATAAGGTTTTAACGAGTCATAATCCTTAAATGAACATTTAAGGGGGATTGATATGGATAATTAATTAATTATAATATGAATGTCTATGTCTTATAGATTATTGGTTAGAAGTATTAGAGATATATTAAGGTATTATATGTTTTTTTTACATACTCTCTCTTTTATTATAAATATAACTGATAAAATGAATAAACAATTTTTCATTCTTCTATTTTATTATGTTCATTCTTCTTGTTTTTTTCCAATGTTTCACTGCGTAGGGGTTTGACTTTAGATCTGTTAGGTTTTTGTTCGGCTCCTTTAAGGATGCCTAGTTTTATCTTCTTGGTATGTATTATGTACTTTGTGTACTTTTGTCAAGCTACACTTTATATGGTTGTTTTAGTCAAAGCTCACTCGGGTGATTCCCCCCACCCTTGAATGGTGTTGCTGTAGGCTGTCTCAACTATTTGGTGTATGTCTTGTTTGGCTTAACTTGTTATGTTTCGATGTAACTTGTTATGTTGTATCTTCCTCTATTTGTGAGGTTTGTAATGAAATGAATCCTTTGTTCAAAAAAAAAAAAAAAAAAAAAAAATGTTTCACAACACATGGTAAAATTTCTTATAGTAATTTGCTTTATAAAAAGAAAAAGAAGTAATTCTCTATGTGCCCCAGTCACTCAAAGTTTATATCTTTTTTAGACAAAAAAAGAATGACTTTTCAAAATGCCTCAGAAGACTTAAGCGACTTGGGTGACTTGTCTTCCACCTTTTAAATATTTATAAGTGTCCAATATAAGTGCAATAATGAAAACAAGTGTCCCAGGCGATTTAGGCGACTTGTACTTGTATGGGACACTTGTCGACATTTAAAGAGGTGGAGATAAGTCACTCAAGTATCTTGGGTCATTTTGAAAAGTCACATTTTTTTTTTCTAGAAAAAGTATAGACTTTGAGCGACCGGAAGATATGATATAAAGAATTACCTCAAACAAAAATCCTTATTTCTTTTCTATTGTTGGCTACCAGGAAGATGATACTACGTACTACTTTTTCTCCTTTCCCCCTTTTAGAGCCTTATAAAAAAAATTTATAGCGCGAGTCTCTTATCATTTATCTCTCCCAAAATGAAAATCATGCAGCTCCTGATGACGTCATCAGCAGTTTTCTTCATTTCCTTACTCCTAGCATTACTTCTCGTCTTGCTACAACCACACATACAACCAGACAGATCTAAACTACACGACCTCAAACGAGACAGAGAAGCACTTAACAACTTCACATTAAAATTAGTGCTACACAATTCCAAATACAGTTGGCACAATTCAACGAATGAAACGTGCGATTTAAATGGTGTTACGTGCGGCCCTGGTAACTTATCAGTGGTCACCCTCCGTTTACCCGCGGCAAGTCTAGTGGGGGAAATACCTCCGTCAACAATCGGAAAGCTATACTCACTACGTACTTTGTCTATACACACCAACGGGTTGTCAGGTTCGATTCCTGAAGACTTTGCTAACCTTACTGAATTGAGATATGTATATTTACATAATAATAGTTTTAGCGGACCGTTTCCGAGTGTGGCTAAGTGGACTAAGTTAATTGCACTCGATCTGTCTGGTAATAATTTTCATGGTAGGTTCCCTAATATTGTATCGTCAAGTTTAAAACCAGAATATTTTAATGTGTCCGATAATAATTTTATCGGACAGATTCCGGAAAATTTAACTAAGTTTCCTGTGGCTGCATTTTCCGGTAATGTTTATTTACGCAATGACAGCTTACCGGATGGTATCAATAACAATACATCGATTCCGAGGCAGTCGCAGCCGCAGCTGCCGTCAGTTTCACCACCGTTAGATCATAACAACAACAACAACAATAAAAAGTTATGCATTAAAATTATAGCCGTTGGATCGGCTTTGATTTTACTAATTTTATTCTCATATTTGCGAAAAAGCCTGGGTCGAGCATTGAAGAAAAAGAAGGCGGCTGAGAAAAGGCAGAGAGAATCTGAGGGTGGAGGTGAGGAAAAGAAGGCGCCAGGGGTGGCTACGATGGCGGTTGAGAAAGTGAGGAGAGAATCTGGGGGTGAAGGTGAGGTGGGGACGTCGTCTTCGAAAGAATACGTTACTGGTGCCTTCGTCGAAGAAGAGAGGAATAAGTTGGTGTCTTTTGATGGAGGGGTTTATAGTTTCGATTTAGAAGATTTGTTCCAGGAGGGGACTATGGTTGTGAAACGGTTGAAGAATGTTGTGGTTAGTAAAAAAGAGTTTGTTGGTGTGATGGAGTGGTTAAGGAAGATGAAGAATGAAAATGTTGTTCCAATTCGATCGTATTATTATTCGAAAGATAAGAAGTTGCTTGTTCGTGATTATTTCCCGGCCGGTAGCTTAGCTGCACTACTTCATGGTATGATTCTTGTCTTGATACATTGTGTTTTGAAATTGATTATCTGATAATTGCATTTTCGAATTGGTGATAGTTATGTAAGTGAATGATATTTGGTTATTTGGCTTTTACGTGTCGTCTAATTGGTTTGGTCATTTTAGGTGTAAATTTTTATTTATAGTTGTCATATTTTGAAAGTGATTATCTGATTACTGCGATTTCAAATTGGTGATAGTTAGCTTGGTGACTGATTTTGATTAATTGATATCTAGGCGTCTTGCATTAGTTTGATCATTTTAGGTGTAAATCTGTTGTTGTGTTTGTGAAACTGATTTTCTGATTATAGTAATTTAAAGCTTGTAGTGAAGCCATTTCTAATTGTGTTTAGAGGTTGAGAGGTCATATTATCATTGTCAATTTTGTGTTTAGAGTGCAGTCTTTGAGTCTATTATGGGTTGTGGTGATGAATGTCGACGGTGATGATGAATAACAGCAGCGCGAAGTAAGGGTCTAGCTGAGCCAAGCCCGAGCTCGGCTCGAAAGATAAAAGGTTAGCTCGAGCTCAGCTCCATTGCTCGTCAAGCTTTGACCATGCAAGTTTGAGCTCGGCTCGAGCAGGATTCGAGTAAAGCTCGAGCTTAGCTTGAAAAGCTCGAAATAATATATATGAAAAGCTCGAATCTATGCCAACTAGTATTTGCAGCTGAACCGAGCTCGAAAAAAATAGCAGATATACCATTTCGTGTCAAAACAAATTGCAAATTGCAGTTGCCACAATATATATATATATATATATATATATATATATATATATATATATATATATATATATATATATATATATATATATATATATATATATATAGAGAGAGAGAGAGAGAGAGAGAGAGAGAGAGTTAGGATCAAATAAGAAGAAAAATTAAAATGAGAAGGATAAGAAGAAACCACAACCACACATTTTAGATGCACCTATAAAAGTGGATGCATCTCCCCTTAATTTTCTCCCCCTTATTTAAAATATGTGGCTAGAAATCCTTCTTATTCTTCTTATTTTAGTTTTTCTTCTTACCGGATCCCTTCCCTATATATATATATATATATATATATATATATATATATATATATATATATATATATATATATATAGTCTTCACACAGAAGTACATGATCTCGAATCACAAACTAGAAAAGAAATACTTAATCGTTTGAAAACGAAATTAGATATTTTTAAAAACAAACTGACAAGAGTTGAGATCAATATAGATCACATGCTTGCAATAGATCTAATGAACCAATATCAGTCATCTATTTTTCAATAAAATTAATAAAAAACTATTTTCCTTTTTTTATTATTATTATTTTAGCAAACATATATTACAAACGGTAAATTTTCAAGCTACGAAAAATAAACCATCGCCACGATAACTAAATTATCTTTCTATAGATATATCTATATATTTCTATCTACTTACGAGAAATTTTTTTTTTTTTTTTTAAATTTCCGACGAGAAAAATCACATGTGATTTATAAAAATAAGAAATCACATGTGATTCATTTTAAAAATCACATATGATTTTTCCGAATCACATATGATTTTTTTAGGCAAAAGTTTTGAATATATATATATATATATATATATATATATATATATATATATATATATATATATATATATATATATATATATATATTTGAAAGTATATAAAAGTGTATATTTATAGAAATATAATTTAATTCTTGTCGCGATGGTATAATTTCTTTCACGTAACGATTAACGGCTTGCGAGATGTTTAATTTTTTTTTTAATGATGAAAGTTTATTTTTTTTATTTTATTATTTTTTTTGAATAAAAAATGAATTGACATGATTGATTTATTAGATATATGGCAAATAAGTTATCTATATTGATCTTTTATCAAACCGACAATAAAATTCTTATAACCAAAGTAAGAAAATATTTTATCATTTATAGAGTTAGTTCTTATAATTATGTTAATAAGCCCTTTAGATACATAAAAATAATATGAAAATATATCTATTCTAAAGCTCGAAAAGCTCAATAACCGCTCGAGCCGAGCTATCAAAAGCTCAAGCTCGACTCATTATATGTTTTGAATTAGTTTAATGGGCTTGAGCTTAATAATAGCTCGGCTTGATCGAGTCGAGCTTGAACTCGAGCTCGAGTTGCTTGATAAAAGCTTGACATATTTACACCCTAGCGCGAAGGTTTATGGTGGCAGCGAGGTTCAACATTGGTCAAGTGTGGTGGTGGAAGGTTGTTTTGCTAAAGAAATATATTGGTGAAAGTAGTAGTTGTGGATGGGATCTTATAGAGTAATATTGTAAAAGCATAAATTGCTTGAAAAATAATGGTCGCAGAATAAATGAATTATTGACCTATCTTTAAATTTTCATAAATAAAAGGTAACAGCTTGAAGATCTTTGTGAGAAAAAAAAAATAATAAATTACGGATATAACCATCATACTTCAGTCACGGAGAAAAGTAACGAGCGTTAAGCAAAATAAGGATGTAGAGGACTAACGGAGCAATTTCTCATTTCTCAACACTAAATACAAAAATCAAAAAATGTTTGAGGACCAACAATGTACTTCACTCTTAAATTTTGTTACTCCCCTACCTTGCCTTAAAATACGAAAAAAAGAAAAAGTGTAATTTCTTTTTTTTCTATTGTTAGCTGCCAGCAATACACAACACAACTTTTTTTTCTCTCTTTCCCTTTTATCAATATTCCTCTCTCTTCACTTCTTCACCCCTCCTCATTTATCTCTCTATATCTCTCTCTCTCTAAAAAAAAACTCATTCATGTCCTTCATTTCTTCCTGATGACGTCATCACCATCACTTTCCTTCTTCATCTTCTTCCTCCCCACACTACTCCTCACAGCCACAAGCGACCTCACAACAGACACACAAGCACTCACATCCTTCATAACCCAAATCCCACACGCCTCCAGATACAACTGGAACACCTCCCAGCCCACCTGCTCATGGACCGGTGTCACGTGCGACGCGTCAAACTCATCCGTCATCCACCTCCGTATACCCGCAGCAGGTCTAGTGGGCAACATCCCGCCAAACACAATCGGGGCCATGACGTCACTACGTGTTTTGTCTCTACATACAAACGCGTTATCAGGGCCTTTTCCTGAGGATTTTGAGAACTTAAATTTGTTGAGGAACTTGTATGTGCATGGGAACAAGTTCAGTGGGGAGTTCCCGCCGAGTTTGACTCGGTTGACTCGGTTGGTACGAGTTGATCTGAGTAATAATAACTTTACTGGGGCTTTGCCTTTTGCTGTTAATAATTTGACTCAGCTTAATGGGCTGTTTTTACAGAATAACAAGTTTTCGGGTAGGTTGCCCAACAGTGTTCCTTCAAGTCTGACTGATTTTAATGTGTCCGCTAATGATTTAAACGGGTCGATTCCGTTGAGTTTAGCTAGGTTTCCCGTGACTGCATTTTCCGGTAATATTAATCTTTGTGGTACGCCTCTACCGCCTTGTAACAGCTCCTTTTTTCCGGAGTCCCCGTCTCCGGGCCCGTCAGATTCACCCTTGGTAGTTCATAAAAAGAAGAAGAACAAGCTATCTACCGGAGCTATTGTAGCAATAGCAGTTGGATCTGCGTTAGTTTTAGCTTTGCTTTTGTTAGTTTTATTGTTGTGTTTGCGAAAAAAGCGGAGTAGAGAAGTGAGGGAGAAGAAGGGGGCGGGGGCGGGGGTTGGTATGACGGCTGCTGCCGCGGGGGCGGGGGCAGGGAGAGGGTTTGGGGGTGGGGGTGAGGCGGGGACGTCGTCTTCAAAAGACGACGTCACTGGCGCCTCAGCGGAAGGCGAGAGGAATAAGTTGGTGTTTTTTGAGGGAGGGATTTATAGTTTTGATTTAGAGGATTTGTTGAGAGCGAGTGCTGAGGTTTTGGGGAAAGGAAGTGTAGGCACGTCGTATAAGGCGGTTTTAGAGGAGGGGACTACGGTTGTTGTGAAACGGCTGAAGGATGTTGTGGTTAGTAAAAAAGAGTTTGATGGTGTGATGGAAGGGTTGGGGAAGATGAAGAATGAAAATGTGGTTCCTATCCGGGCTTATTATTATTCGAAAGATGAGAAGTTGCTTGTTTGTGATTATTTCCCGGCCGGTAGCTTATCTGCACTGCTTCATGGTATGATTATTATCTACCTGCATTGTGTTATGAAACTGATTATCTGATTATTGCGTTTTCGAATTAGTGATAGTTAGGTAAGTGAATGATGTTTGGTTATTTTGGTTTTAGGTGTCGTCTAATTGGTTAGGTCATTTTAGGTGTGAATTGTTACCTGTAGTTGTTGCATTTTCAAAGTGCTTATTTGATTATTGCGTTTTCGAATTGCTGATAGTTAGCAGTGACCGATTTTGATTCGTTGACTTCTAGGCGTCTTGCATTGGTTTGATCATTTTAGGTGTAAATCTTAAGATTTGTCCTCTAGTTGTTGCGTTTGTGAAACTGATTTTCTAATTATAGTAGCAATTTAAAGCTTGTAGGGAAGAAACCATTTAGGGGTCATATTATGATGGACACTTTTGTCAATGTAGATGTAATCAATTTTAAAACTTAATCCAAACACCCTCTATTAGATTTTTTTGATTGTTCCTCATATAGATTTTGGGCGTTGATTATTCTTTGCTACATTGAATGGAAAATGTGGAGTCACATGAATGTTGAGAAGGATGTGTTGCAGGGTAACAAGTGTTCTGCATTGGGTACAAGTTAAAAAAACTTTAGATAAATTTTTGATTAGGATTGTGGTACCAAACTGTTCACATCAAAGCCTTGCTGCACGGAGAATGATGAATTGGGTAGTTGTATTAAATTGCATAGAAGTGTGAACTGGAATGGTTAATTCTCACCAGTTTCACATGCTTTCATACTTTCTCTCCTAAGAAAATGATTTCATAAAACAAGCCATTGGGTGCAAAATGCTTGTTTGCACAAAAATGGTTTATCGGTCGAGTCATGCATTTTGGACACTGACCGGTTAGCGACATTGCTTTTAAATCTGGCATATGTTACCAACTCTTTCACATGTGTTATTAGTTTACAAACCATAAGTTGTCCTTTCTACACAAATATGCCAAATAAAAAATTACTAAGTATTTGTTTGAAAGCATAATCTGAACGTTATTATGCTTTTGTAAGCTACGATATTATATGATGTTTTTCAGTATGTGTTAATTTTTATTGTCTTAAAGTACAAATATACGTGATTGTTGCAAGTATGTTTTTTGCTCTTTAATAATGACATCCATGTGGTGTGAAAATGTGCATCCAAAGCATATGTGTGGTCTACCAGTCTGTCTTTTAGTAAGTGAGTAGTAAATGTTACACTTAACCTACTTTAACTAATTAATAATTGCATCAAGACCCCATGTTTCCCCATATCGACATGCTTTCCACTCTGTGCAATCATGAAACATTGAAAAGAGAATCCATCTATGCCCTTGTTTGTCTTTTAGTTTCCTTCATTCTTACGCTCCTGTCTTGGTCTTTTTGGGAATGTTGCAATGCATGATGAGTTGTACTATAGAACCGGCCTATTCATCGACTTGATGCATTACTATTCGAGTGTATGTAATGTGAGTTGAGGTGCACTTGAGCGGCCGTGAAGGTTTTTAGTTGATACGTTGATAATGTGTGAATCTTTTTTGTTTTGCAGGAAGTAGAGGTTCGGGACGGACCCCTCTTGATTGGGACCATCGGTTAAGAATTGCATTGAGTGCTGCTAAGGGAGTGGCTTACTTACATGTGGCAGGGAAAGTGGTTCATGGGAACATTAAGTCGTCCAACATCCTCCTACGACAAGACTCGAACAAAGATGCATCTGTGTCTGACTTCGGTCTCAACACACTCTTTGGAGGGTCAAGCTCCCCAAACACTCGGGTCACTGGTTATCGTGCCCCAGAAGTCCTAGAGAGCCGAAAAGTTACATTCAAATCCGATGTGTACAGCTTTGGGGTTCTACTCTTAGAACTCTTAACAGGAAAAGCTCCAAACCAAGCCTCGTTAGGTGAAGAAGGGATCGACTTACCAAGATGGGTCCAGTCAGTTGTACGAGAAGAATGGACAGCCGAGGTTTTTGATGTGGAGTTAATGAGGTATCAAAATATCGAAGAAGAAATGGTTCAGTTGTTGCAAATAGCAATGGCATGTGTATCAACTGTGCCAGACCAACGGCCTGCAATGCAAGAGGTTGTGAGGATGATGGAGGATATGAATCGGGCTGAAACAGATGACGGGATGAGACAATCGTCTGATGACCCTTCAAAGGGATCAGATGGCCATACACCTCCAACGGAGTCGAGGAACTCACCCAATACCGTCACACCATAAACCTGAATATTCAACATGAAAATAGAGTAGAGAATCAAGAAAATATTTGTTTTTTTCTTTTTCTTTTGGTGTTAAGTTTATTTTAATTTTTGGAATTATTCTTGTGGGTGGTTTGGGTTCCATGGGAGTTGATTGGGAATGATGTTGTTTATGTTATTCTTTGGTAAATCGTATGAAAAAAAAAATGACCAAGATTCTTGCATACGTGATATGTTCATGTTTCTGTTCGTTTCTTGAAGTTCTATGCTATTTTACAGTTGCTAAAAAATGTCAATTACAAAGATTTGAAAAAAAATTGACACTTGAAGGTGAGATGTTGATTGCAATTAAAGAATAATTCTTGTATTTCAAATGCAATTTTTTCTTTAGTTTATTTTGTTTGTCTTGAAAACTTCAACACAAGATTCATAATAAAAGTATTGCCAATATGTGGATTGTAGTATTGCAAAACAGATAGTGTGCTATTGCTTTCAATGATATTCCGTAAATCCATATAATATCAACTTAAAAAATAGTTTTGAAAAGGATTAAATGTATTAAAAGGGTTTTTCTAATGTGTGCCCTGGGGCACACGTTAAGAACACCAAAAGGATAATGGGACCCACGAAAAAGTACATCCGGACCCACACCTGTCCGGATGTACTTTTTCGTGGGTCCCATTATTCTTTTGGTGTTCTTAACGTGTGCCCCAGGGCACACATTAGAAAAACCCGTATTAAAAAGGTAATTGCCAACATGT
Organism: Artemisia argyi; assembly: GCA_030686995.1. Lineage (NCBI taxonomy): Eukaryota > Viridiplantae > Streptophyta > Magnoliopsida > Asterales > Asteraceae > Artemisia > Artemisia argyi. The sequence goes on along the minus strand of CM060708.1, from coordinate 320,864,113 downwards.
AGTTTGGTACTTTTGGTCAAATATTCCATAGAATAGTGATCTTATAAACCCCGTGGACCTAGGTTGGTGATAAGAACATATTAGGTGTTTTAGTGTATTTTCCCTTTATTAAAATGAGTAAATAAAAAGATGCAAAGCTTAATTGATGTTGTTTAAAAGTATGCAACCAAATCAAAATATAAATAGAAGACAAAAATACCCCGTTGGTTCCTAAACTTTCTCGAAAACATCACCTGGCCTCCTAAGTTTCAAAAAACGTCATGGTGCGTCTAAAAGTTAGTTTTTTTAGGCCGATTGCGTCCTTTGACCCGTTTGGGCTTGGTCAACGCATGTTTTCTGTTCTACTTTGAGGGGCATAATAGTCCAATCACTTTTTAACTATTACTCCAATTCTTAGTTAACCCAACAGTTAACGTTAGGGACGATTCATGAACTTAAACTGCATATGATTTTGGTCTTTGTTTAATTATGATTTTGGTTTTTGTTGACTTTATAAGTCAACATATGATTATTCCAAACACTCCCTTAAAATGCATATGCAAATGCAACTCGCTCAAATGAAAACAGCAAAATCAAAAAATAAATAAAACATAGATTTATATTATCATTTAAATTTTGTTTCATTAAATAATGACATTAATCTGAAACGTATGCCAAATGTACATCATCGTAACTGAATGTTTCTAAACATTCATCTTCTGAACTTTCATCATTTTTTGTTTTCTATCCTTTTTTTTTTTTTTTTTTTTTTTTTTTTTTTTTTTTTTCTAATTTCCTAATTGCAGCGTTCTCTTTTCAATGCTCTTCTGCCACTGCAGAATGCCTTCCTTGTTCCACTTGAGCATGGCTTCCTTCTGCATCCTCTTTTCTTTCTTCCTGCTCCTTTGCTTCTTCATTCTCCTTTTCATCTTCCTGCTCCTTTTCTTCTTCTTTCTCTTTTTCATCTTCCTCCTTCAATTCTTGGTTAGATACAGGGTTTTCCCAAGCCACATTTGGTCTTTTGCTCAAATCCTTGTCTTCGGTAGCATCTGCATCTCTTGCTCTATTGTTTTTGGACAACATAAATGATGTGTTTGAGGTTAATGATAGATTGGTATGCAGCAACATGTGGAAGTAACCAATATATACACAAATAATGGAGAAAACGGAGAGTCTATATTAAATTTTATAAGCATTTTTAGACTCTTCGGTTCCCCATTATTTGTTGGAAATATGCTCGCATTTAGAAGTAAATAGAGCGTGTCAGTGAAGACACGATTAAGGGTTTTAATAATGAATTTGTTTTCACTGTTGGTCCCTCAATTTGTCTATGTTACCGTTGATATAGTTAAAACTCCCGCCCATTATTAAGTTTAGTATTCACATTTGATCCCTGAATTTGATATTTAATATAATTAATCCCACCCAATTAAATCCGTACCTACTTTCGTCATATGTTGGTAACTATTAACCAAAATTTGACTCATGAATTTTGAATTCTGACTTTAGATAGTCAAACTTCAAAAGTCAAATTGGCATATCCATAAGGCTGCCTCTAGTGTGAGAATTGTGAATTCAAGTGTGTTAATATCTTGTGTATTTATAAGGTAGTTTAAGAGTTTTTTTTTTCAACTGTTATACAACGGTTGAAACTTAAACTCACAAAGAAATTGTGTCGACCGTCCAAGCGACCAAGTTGGGGTAAAATTTGCTGTAGTTTAAGGGAGTGTTTGGATTAACCCATTATAACTTATATAGTTAACATATACACCACAAGTGTTACAAATTATCCGTTTGAAAACTTAAAGTTATGCACACATATATTGCATCATAGTTGGAAAAACATTGTTTATGGACAAACCCATATGGTTTATCCTACACAAATAGTTACAAAACATTTGTCTAACCGTTGTTCAAGTTTTTTCGTGGCCACCAATCCACCATACATACAAACTACAAAAGATGTTTATAAAATTTCATTCATCCAACTGTAAAGCTCTATTAGCAGTTTAGCACACATCAAAATGTAAAACTCTTTGTGACCCGTTACTTTCATCACTTAAAAAGAAACGGATCATTGAACCTTGACCAAACCGTGTTGGGTAGAGGTTGTATGTGACAATGTGCGTGATAGATGATCGGGTTTTACTCAAGTGTCAATGGTTGTGTGTGAGTTTATTGATTCCCGCGAAAACATTAATATGCGTATCAGAGAAGATACGGTAAAGTTGCATAGTTAACAATGAGTTAGTACACCTTTGGTCCCTAAAATTGAATGTCAGGTTTAGCTTTGGTTTGGACTAATAGTTAAAAAAATGATTGAACTATTATGCCCTTAAAGTAGAACAGAAAACATGCATTGACCAAGCCCAAACGGGCCAAGAGACGCAATCGGCTTAAAAAAACAAACTTTTGGACGCATGGCGACGTTTTTTGAAACTTAGAGAGCCAGACGATGTTTTTGAGAAAGTTTAGGGACCAACGGTTTATTTTTGTCTAAATAGAATGACATGGTAATAATTACATGCACACATACACTTGGCGAAAGTCTCTCTGAAAGCAGTATCTTTTAACAAACATTTATCAAGGGTTATACTAACCGAACCCTCCCTATTTGGGAGGGGTGTTCTTTTAGTCCCATTGTCCCCCCTTTGTCCCTCCATTACTTACAGTGTAGCACATTTTTTTTTTTTTTTTTTTTTTTTTTTTTTTTTTTCTGTATTCCTGACAGTTTTAAGCGTTTAATATATTAAGCTTTATTTTTTCTGTTCCGCACTTTCAGGTTTATAATTTTTTTGACATAAACAAACTTATAAAAATAAAAAATAATTCAAAAAAGAAAAAATAAAAACATAGGGGTCCGGATAAAAAACTAAGGGGTTCAACATATCCCATCCCTTTATCAAATGATTTTGATGAAAATAATACAAACATGTTTACATTGACTTTTCGATTAACCTTAAAAGCACAATTATATAACTCTAGACTTTATATACATATAAAAGCAAACGTGATAATTCATACTCTGTATTTGTCTACTCGAATTAATAATATTATTTCATGATATAAAAGATGAAAACAGGAACAAAAAACTTAAATACTCCGTAACACACAAGTATATTCGTTGACTTTAAACGAATGAAATCGCTAGCGTATAAGTTTGACAGTGGCAGGAATATGATGTTAAATTTATAGGGATATGTTATCGGCCAACTAGAAAAGTATAAAAAAAAAATTAAAATATTTTTTCCCCACCGTTTAGAGTTTATATTTTTTTATCAGTTTTTGTTTTGTATTTTTTGTCAGATTAATATTTTTAATTTGTTAAACTTTATATTTTTCATTTCAAATTTTTTGTTTCACAGTTTTATAACATAAATAAAATTATAAAAAATAATAATAAAATAATAAATAAATAAAATAAAATAATTTGAAAGGTCCTTACATCCTTACCAAAATCTATAACCTCGAGGGACTTGGTTTAAATAATCTCAATTTAGTTCTTCGTTGTATTTTGAGAGTTGGAATTTTTGCCATTATTATTGAAAATAATTTTCAAATGTTTGTTTAAACCGAAAGCAATAGTCAAACCATATGCGTCGAAAATTTTCTATACTGATTGCTTTAAGGTGTAGACGTGAGTTGTTTTTGGCAAAAATAGCAGTAGTAGTGACAGAGACGGTACTAGAGGGTTCTCGCGAGTGCTCGAGACCCTTATGGATATTTTTGATATAGTGTTAGTTTATAAAGAAAAAAAATCAATTTTTTTTAAATGTATCTAAAATGCACACAGTTCATCAAAATGTGTTTGTATATTACGGTTCTAAAAATTTTGTACATCAGGTCATATTTGGCTCTGGTTGCATCCTTGAGCAGTGAGCAGTAATTGTATTTTTTAATAAAAACGCTTAGTAACTTAGCTGTAGTTATAATTATAATATATAAAATAACTTTTAAATGCTATTTCATAAAGCATTCGAGAAGGAGCATTACGAAATAAATAGATAAAGTTTTGCTTGCTAAAAGACCAGTAAAAATCACAACACTCAACACTAATCGCTTCTAAATACTCCTAAAAACTCTGTGCCAAATACACCTATGATATTGATAAATAAATTGAGGAGAGGTTTATAAGGGCTTTATGAGAGTATAAATTTTTAAAATAATTTAGCTTTTAAAATAAGCTTGACTTAACAAGCAAACTTTTAAAAGGTTATAGAAAAAGGTTGAGCTTGTAATAGAAGCTCATTGGAAGTAGATTTTAAAGGATCTCGGCTTATGAGAAAGATTATTTGCATAAATGCTTTCATGGTTTAAATTGTATAGTCATTTGTTTGTCTATTTTGTTATTTCATAACTATAAATTTCAACACAAACTATTTTGCCAAACTCATCTTAAAATAAAAGTTCTAACTCCAGTTTCAACTCTTAGAAGCTCCAAGTGCAAGCACTAACTCTATCTAATTCCGCCAAACATAACATTTACCTAAATAGCTTAAAGAAAAAAAATGCAACACAAGTGACTACACACCACATCATCATCTCACGACACAAATATATACAGTATTACAATACTTCGTTGTAAAGATGATTGAGCGTAAATGCAGTGAATGTGTGGTAGTTCACATGCAAGTACTTCGCCTCCACTTTAACATGTAACACTCCATCACCATTTGACTAATGGAATCGATATGTCAAAGATCCACGAAAGCTTTTCTATGTCCGAACACCTATCAACGTTTATCCATATCTATAAATAGAAAAGAAGATTAAAAACATATGGTAACCAAATCATAATATGTAACCGCAATGCTATTATAGTAAGTGGCGGAAAACCCAGTTTACAACTCACCAGGTTTTATTTTATTATTTTTTATTTTTTTTTATGGTAATATATTGGATTAACTAAACAGGATATTTGATACAAAAATTTAAAAACAAATTTATTTGAAAAAATCAAGATTTTTAACAAAATGTTACTATCATACCACAAAAATTCATGTGGTTTATTGAAACCTTCTTACTTTCTTAGGTCGGCCCCGGTTATAGCCGTATCAATATTTAGATTGTCATATACCTTATATCAAATCATTCATGTTTTCCACATTTGACACCAACGAAAGGTCACCATATCATGATAATTTAATTTGTCAAGATACAACAAAATGTGAGAAAAGAAATCTCCTATGTGAAATTCAGCAATGTCAAAAATACACATATAATTTAGAGTAAATTACATGAATGATCCTTGTATTTTGGCTAAAACTTCATCTACCATCCCTCAAAGTTTAAAGTTGCATAGAAAGTCCCTGTCTTTGCAAAAGAAATAACACTCATGGTCTTTTTTTTAACTGGTGTTAAGTAGATTATGTTATCATTTACATGTTAGCCCTTTTGGCTAACGACCATTTGCATCGTCTATCCTTTATAATAACGGCCGTTTTATAATTTAAAGTTTTTCGTTTGTTTTATAAGTTTTCATCTGTTTTATATGTTTTTGTCCGTTTTTATACGTTTTCATCCGTTTTCGTTCGTTTTTATACGTTTTCGTCTATTTTTATATGTTTTCGTTTGTTTTTATATGTTTTCGCCCGTTCTCTTACGTTTTTGTCTGTTTAATACGCTTTTATCCATTTTTATACGTTTTCAAATGTTTTTATCCGTTTTTATACGCTTTCTTACATTTTCATATGGTTTTTATATGTTTTCATACGTTTTTATCCGTTTTCATATGTTTTTATAAGTTTTACTTACATTTTCATACTTTTTGTCCGTCTTTATACGTTTCCGTCCGTTTTTGTAAGTTTTTCTTACGTTTCTTACGTTTTTATCTGTTTTTATATGTTTTATTACGTTTTCATCTATTTTTATATGTTTTTATTCGTTTTCTTACGTTTTTATCTGTTTTCATACATTTTTATACGTTTTCGTCAATTTTTATACGTTTTCACTCGTTTTTATACGTTTTCGTCCGTATACGTCTAAAATGGACGAAAACATATAAAAATGGGCAAAAACGTATAAAAAGGAACAAAAACGTATAAAATGGACGAGAATGTATAAAAACGGACAAAAACGGATAAAACGTATAAAAACGGAAGAAAACGTATAAAATTGGACAAAAAACGTAAAAACGGATGAAAACATATAAAAACGGACGAAAAAGCATGTAAACCTATGAAAACGTATAAAAACAGATAAAAACGTATAAAACCGGATGAAGATGTCATAAAACGTATAAAAACATATAAAAATGGATAAAAACGTGAGAAAATGTACAAAAACAGATAAAAATGTTTGAAAACGTAAGAAAAGCTTATAAAACGAATAAAAACGACCGAAAACGTATAAAAAATGATAAAATTTTATGAAAACGTAAGAAAAATATATAAAAAGTGACGAAATGTACAAAACAGACGAAAACGTATAAAATGGACGAAAAATTTTAAATTATAAACGATCGTTATTGTAAAGGATAGACGATGCAAATGGTTGTTAGCAAAAAATGAGAGCATAATCTACTTAGCACCGGTTAAAAAAAGGACCATGAGTGTTATTCTTTTGCAAAGATAAGGACTTTCTTTGCAACTTTAAACTTTGAGGAACAGTATATGAAATTTTCGCTAAACCACATAAACCATTTACGTAATTTACTCTATAATTTATTAAAAAGAAAAAGACTTTGAGATGGATGGTGCACAACATCTAAGTAGGCCATTTGGCATGATATAGTCAGGGTATAACTTGTCAAACCTAGTAAAGATGAGGGAGTGTTTTGTAAATATAGTGGGCCGGCTTTTGTCCAAGACCATTTCTTTCTCATCTTTTGAAAAATCTGACAAGAAGACCAGACTCTTTCCAGTTACTGAAACAGTTGGACTCCACACACTCTTAATGTACTGTCAATTATGCACATTGTACAATACCTTTACAGCGTCTTGTTGTTATCCATTGCCACTTCTATTTTATTGCTTTTGGCTTTTTCCATTTCACATGTTCCAAAATTATATATTCCCCTTTCCAAATCAATAAATTTACAATGTTTAACTTTAATCATACAACTAAATAAGTGTAATATAGTATCAACAAAAGTTTTACATCAACGAAAAACTTTGATCTAGTGCACCTTTTTTAAGTACTGATCGACACTTAACGTCACATAAACTTTATTTATTTTTATTTTTTTTTCTTTTAATTTGTTCAATAACATTGCCTGCATTCTCGTTGATTTTTCATTCCACACTGTCGACGATAACAAATATGTAATATGATCATTAGCGTAAAAAAAAGTTACCACATCAACTCATAGCAGAGAATAACAATTAAACGTTATTCTACTCATAATTGTATTGAGACTCGCTAAAACGTGCCTTTTATTTGGAAGAAAAATAAAAATAAAAAATAAAATTGTTCCACATTGTTATAGTTTTTAAAGTTTATAACAAAAATAAAAAAGACTTACATCCTGTAAAACTACATGAACTTGGACATTTGAAAACTGTACAAAAATAATAGAAACAAAATTGTTATCTTGAGACATAAATTTCGAAAATAAATCAATACATCTTATAAATCATTTAGACCATGTTGAAATATGTTAAAAAAATTCGGCATAAGTAATTAACTAATATACCCGTATGTTCATTAAAATAAAAATGAATAAAAAGTATAGCTCCATTTTATTTATGTAAACCATATACTTTTACAAATTTATACAATATTTTATTCATATTAATTATTAATGGTTAAAATATATTTTGTAAAATTATTTCCGAAAAACTCAACATAATATGTAATTATGATAATTTTAAATTTTAGATATTGTTTTTCTTTCTAAGATTTAAAACATTATGAAACTATTTTTATTTCCAGCAAATATATACTTTTTGATTATTACACCTTAGAGAATGTCGTGAACCATTTAATAGATCGTCTTCTTTCTTTACCGCTGCATCGAACGGGTAACTTTCTAAATTAGGTAGTTGAGACATCTATTTTAGCATTCACATGTTATTCACATTGTATAATGATATAATCACTTACTAGAATTTAGATAATTAATAATCTTGAGTTCTTGACCATTTCCTTTAAACCAACTTTATAAGTTTTTCTATACATGTAAAAGATTATTTTACCCTTGTCAACATGATAACTTTCGTAGTGTACAAGTTTGAAGAGTTGGTGACTTGGTGATCTTACAAGTAAAGGGCCACTAGAGAAGGTTAATGGTAGGAATGATTATTTCTTTTGGGTGTTTAAGGGTTCTTCACAAAATGATTATATATGAAGTGTGTATCATAAGATTATGTTTATTCCATGCTTTTCAACAAAGGATATTTGTTTATAATTTTCATCATATGGGTAGTTAGAGGGAATATGTGAAAAGGATAGGCAAATAATGTTTGGTATATTGAAAAGTGCAATGTTGATATGCCGTATAACAATATAAGTTAAGAAATGTTTAGGTATCTACCAAAAGACTTAGGATCAAACGAGAAGAAATCTTAAAATAAGAAGGATCAGAAATAACTATAACCACATATTAGAGATGAATCGACTTGAATTAGATGCATCCCTAATCTTATAGATGCACCATAATATATTTTTTAGCTAAAAATTAGATGCATATACATATATTAGATGCATTTTAGCAAGTTAGAAAAATCCTATGTATTTTTCGTCATCTGCGGGTCAAATTTGGTGCAAGTACTACTTTGCATCGTTTTCACTTCAAAATTACTTTCGAAACTAATTTGGATGCATCTAAAATGAGTAGAGATGCATCTAATTCAAGTCGACACATTCAAATATCTAGTTATAGTTATTTATCATCCTTCTCATTATAAGTTCTCTTCTCACTGAATACTTACCCATCTACCAAATATGTGAAATATATATATTCTATATCTATAAAGCAGAATAAATAAATGTAACTATTGTTTGAACGTGTTTAGAGTTTTTTTAGCCATGATGAACCAAACAAACTCTCAACAAGAAACAACCTCTTAAATTCCACATTAAGTGTGACTTGAATCATTAAAGTTAGGTTGCAAAGTTGGTTCAAAACAAAAGTTTCTTAACTAAATCAAGATTAATCGTAATAATGAAAGTAAATGAGCAATGGTATCTTCCCTTATATGCAGGTGGTAAATAGTGACAGTAAATATGACCATTAATTCATGGCCCGCTTGGTTTAAAGTGAGGAAACGGAAAGGGAAAGGGAAAGAGAATGCAAAGGAATGAGTGAGGTGAGTAATTAATACCTTACACTCAATTTACTTTATAATAGTTGATTACCCACTTTGGGGGTAATCAATCCCTTTGCACTCCCTTACCAAGCACAATATAATGAGAGAGGTGAGCCCTTTTGAATACCTTACTCATTCCCCACCCCCTTTAAACCCCCACCAAGCACAGACTCAGTGTTAAATCAACTTTTTAACACCATCAACATAGTGTAATAAGACAACTAACTTCATAATCTAAATATACAACACTTAAACATAGGGATGAGTATTTCAACCCGAATCCCGAAACCGAACCGGAACCGTACCGAAATGGTACCGTTCCCGATATACGGTACGGTACCGGGACTAAGAAATAAGGTGAAAAAAAATCGGTACCACTAATTCGGTACGGGACTGGTACCAAATCGGGAAATTCCCGAATAAAAACGGGAAAAACCCGATTTCCCGGTACCGGTACCGGTACCAGTATCCGAATCCCGTTCGGTACGGTACCGGTATCACTATTTATGCTCGGGAAAAAATCGGTACTACTAATTTGGTACAGGATCGGTACGGGACCGGTACCGTGCTCATCCCTACTTAAACAATATACATCACAAAACCCAAAATTACACACACAACTCTTGAGCTTCACCCTTTATTTATTTATTTATGTTTTGTGTAAAAGGAACGATACCTCGATAAATATATTCAACAATAAAACTTTACATGACAAACTTCATAGGGACATACTCACAGAAGTTACTCGATCTTTACCTTACAAAACTCGATCTTATGATCGATCGAGTTCTCCCCAAAACACACAAACGACACGTCACATCGGGGGTGACGTTTTTAAAACCGTTGCGTCTTAGGGGTGCATTCCATGCGTCTAAGACGCTTTATTACCACTAACCTTATGTTGTGGTAATAGTGACTGCAAACTCTGTCAGCTTCTCTCCCCTCAATCAACATCACCACCATCATAGCGTAATAACACAACAAGCATCACTATCCAAATATACCTCAATTATACACAAATATACCTTACAAAAGCCATAATTACACACACAACCTAAACACTTATGATGGCTTTTGTTGTCCTTGCTTGTATAGTTGTATCATGTGTTTAAAAACCGTCCAATTCCATAATTTTACGTTAAATGAATCAAAAGAATATATCTTACATTTATTATGAGTAGGCCAATTATGTTCTCTTATTTGCTTATAATGTTGCAATCTTCTTATTATAGTCATGCCAACCAAAAGGAAAAAAATGAGTCCCACACTAAAAGGCAATAGGTGATGCCGATGTCAACTTTCGGTGCACCAATTACAAAATCTTCTTTTTGTACAACCACGTGCCTACAAGGTTGCACAATATTTAGTGAACTAACTAAACTAGTAAACTATATATGTGGTATAGTCCCACATACTTGAACCTGGTAAAAGTTTCTTAAAAGAGAGACGATAGACGTGACCTCACAAAGAGTACACAAAACGGATTTGAGCATAAGGTGTTACAATTTCCGGTAAAGATCGTTAAGATTTTACCCAACTTGATCATCCATTGTGATTTAGTAAAGAGTACATTGAAACGAGTCCCACTGAATAAAGTGAATGTATATAGCTTCTTGACATATCCATGTATGTGGTAAAAGTCAGTTTACTAATCAATCTTACTAAGAATATGACCGTATTTATAACCAGCCACACTAATTGAAAGAAAAACAATGCTTTTACTTAAGAATTTTGGCATAATATTAGGGGTGGCAATTTATTACTCGACACGAAACCCGACTTAAAATCCACACGAAAATTAACAAGTTCGGGTTGAGCTAAATAGATTTCGGGTCAGGTTTGGGTCGACCCGCCAACCGTTTAAGATTTTTTTTTCTTAATTCAAAATTATTTATATTTAAGTATACGGATTAAATGGGTTATACGGGTCGACCCGCTAACCCGTTTAACCTGTTTAATCGTGTAATGTGCTAACTTTTGTATATAAAACGGGTTAAATGGGTCAACCCGAAACCCGTTTAACATATTCAACACGTGTAACCTATTTAACTCGTCAACCCACGTATATATACGGGTTAAATGGGTCAGATTCTGGTTACGTGTAAACAGGTTAAGGTTGACTTAGCTGACTTGATGATTTAAATGGGTCAGGTTCGGGTTGGGTTTTCTGACCCGTCAACCAGACAACCTGAACCTGCCAACACGAACTCGACTCGAATTGCAACCCCTACATAGTATCACGTGATGTGCTAGTCAAGCACATCAACCAAAATATGTGAGTTTAAGTTTCACATATGACATTTTTGAGATACTTAATATGCACAACATTAAAGTTCGACAAACTTAGATTAGATTGGACCAAACTCATTAACTCAAAGCCTCTTAGGTATGACAGTTTGGACCATTGCTTTAACTATCTTGGGCTTATCTGCTCACACAATCCAACATTCCAACAAACATTTTAGTACAAACCCCAAATCTATCATTTATTCATAAGTAATCAACAAATTGAATAGAAGAGATCGACATTTATACATCAGAATGTGATAACTGGATTGGTTTGTCCAAAACAAGAAGGAATGTAAAACCCGAAGATCCGTCTTTCCTAAATTTTCCACATAATTTGAAATTTTCATAAATGCGTGAGCATAACCTAAGTTGGAAACCTTATAACTTGAATTATACCAAGTAATTAATCAATAACTTATGAAATTTGGAAATCAACAGACATTTGTAACTAGCTTCAAATACACACGATGTTAAGTCTTCTACTAGGCCAAAATATTTATTTATTTTGTACACAACTTAAGCTACACAAAATACATAATCTATAACTTATGGTGAATATAAAATCGACACAATCTATAAGTGCAAGTTCATATCACACGTTAATTAATATGGATGTTGGACCTATTCCTAGCTTGGTAAACTTTGCACCAAATTGAAATGTTAAAGAGATAATACTGAAAATTTGAAATGAAGATTGTGAAGACTGAAGAGAATAGGTCATCCCTTATTCCCCCAAAGCTCGGCTATACCTCCTTATTTCACCCACTTGTTTTTCACTTCTAAAAACCGAATCTCATATTTTCTTCACAACACTAAACCCTAAAATACATACTTAAGGTCGGCAGTTTCTGTTTTCTCCCAAGAATAAAAACAAAGGTCCTAACAGGTTCGAGTCCTATTTTGGTGCTGAGTTTCGGTTCGCGTTGGTGTTGCTCGAGTACGTTCGAGTCCAGATGGTGATTCTGATTTGTACGAGTGGCGTTCGTGTACATGTGGCTGTGTACGTTGGGGTATGGGTTCGATCCTACCCCGAGAAATCTTGGTGCTCGTACCGGTGTCTATACGTGTACGTGAGTACTCCAACTTGGGTTCGGTTGTGTTCGTTAGCAGTTTGCGAGTTGGCGGTTGTACCTGGTTGTTCGAGTCTTGGAGTGTGGCTCTTGTACGAGTGAAGGTTTTGGTTTTGTAACAGGAGGTTTGATCATGTCTCGTGGTGTCTTAGCGATCGGGTTCAAACTGGTCGTGGGCTATTTGGTTCGAGTAAGGTTGGTTCATCTGGATTCGGTTTAGATTTGGGTCTTGTTCTTTTGAAGCTTCGTTATTTCTGATCCGATCACAAGAAATACATTTGGTTCGACATGTTTGGACCTTTTTAGTTCTTTTTTGTTTGCGACATGGCTCCAAGGTATCACTAACCTCGTTCTTTGTCACTACAAGAAAAGAGAGCACTGGCTACGAATTTTAGCGAGGACAAGCATGTCCTCGCCAATAACACCACTACACGACAAAATTTCCACCAAAAAAAGTTGACCTTGGCTAGCTGTAAGCATGCTTTTACTGTTCACACTCTTTGGCTAGGACATGTCCTCTCCAAAGACGTTCCTCATAGTTTGACCGTGCCACGCTGGATAATTACGTTTTCACTAGGCGTGAAATTTTCCCGGGCCATAGAATGGCGAGGACATGTCCTCGCCAATTAGTTGACCTTACATTTGACCAGGATTAGAACTATAATTACTGTATTAGTACTTTTTTGCTTTGAGTCAGTGGAGAGGACATGTCCTCGCCAAAGACAAAAGTCAAAGTAAAAATCAAATTTTGCCTTTTTGATTTAACATTTTTGGCTCTAAAATTTCCCGCTAATCTTTTGGCTCCAAAATTTTTTGCTCTCAATTTTTACTATAAAAAGAACCTCATAATCTATTTTGCTCACATAAAATAAACTCAGAAAATTCTATCATCAATCTTACAACCTCTTATCTTCACACCAATTTCAAAACCTGAGATGCTATAGATATACATAACATGTTAAACGGATGAGTCGAATTGCTATGGATATGCATAGCATGTTAAACGGATGAGTTGAGGTGTTATAGATATACATAACATGTTAAACGGATGAGTCGAGGTGTTATGGATATGCATAACATGTTAAACGGATGAGTCGAGTTGTTATGGATATGCATAACATGTTAAACGGATGAGTCGAGTTGTTATGGATATGCATAACATGTTAAACGGATGAGTCGAGTTGTTATGGATATGCATAACATGTTAAACAGATGAGTCGAGTTGCTATGGATATGCATAACATGTTAAACGGATGAGTCGAGTTGCTATGGATATGCATAACATGTTAAATGGATGAGTCGAGGTGTTATAGATATACGTAACATGTTAAACGGATGAGTCGATACATCCCAGATCTTTGCAGTTGTCTACTAAACCATCTTACCACTCTCAAAACTTTCCCAAAGCTTCCCATCAAACACTTCCCGCCAAAACTTCCCACCAAACGCTTCCCGCCAAAACACTTCTCACCAAAATTTTCCACCAAAACTTCCCACCAAAGTCTTGGCGCCAAAAATTCCCATCAAAACTTCACAGCCTCTTATAACCAACCTCACAACCCCACAACCTCTTATCCTCAAAACCACTCAACCTCACAATCTCTTATCCTCAAATCCACTCAACCTCAACCTGAGATGCAGCGATATAATCCTTTTATGTGTTCTTGTGGAGCAGGAAATATAAAACTAAGAAAAACACATAAAAAAGATACATTCTGATGGGAATATTATGCATGTCCTCTTTCAAAGGTTTACCATCATACATTTCTTATTTATATTATGTAAATATACAAACAATCATATAATTTCCTTATTATGTAACAGCCAAGAGAAAAATATCATGGATGTGGATATTTTATGTGGAAGAGTCAATTTGATAATCAGTTAAGAGTAATCTCTTCGGCTTCAACATCTCACGGTTCTGGATCTGCACCGTGCTCAAACTGTGATGAAAAAGACCTTAACATAAACATGCTGGAGGCACAAAAGCAGGTGCTAGCGACAAGAGTAAGGATGCTGGAGGCACAACTTGAAATGGCAAGGAATCCTGGCAACTACGACCACGCATGTCAGTCGGATGCAATACTCCGTGACCTGTTAGGTGACATGGAAAATCTTCGTATGTAGTGTTGTTGTTGTTGTTGTTGTTGTTGTTGTTATTTTTGTCGTTTGTTGTTGATGTTGTTGTTGTCGTTTGTTGTTGTTGTTGTCGTTGTTGTTGTTTGTTGTTGTTTTTTGTTGTATTATTGTTGTTGTTTAATAAAATGTTGTTGTTGTTGTGAAAACTTCGTATGTAGTAGTCTCGTGCACCTTTGTTAGCGGCGATGATCTACCTATCTTTTGTTATCGAACATATGACATACACCCGTTATGAAAAGTATTTAACTTACCATTCCTCAATGTTCATCCTCATGAGTTAACTCATGAGGATGAACATTGACTCATGAGGATGAACATTGAGGAATGGTAAGTTAAATACCTTTTCACATCGTTCTGAGTTAACCAGGTTAACTCGTAACCTGGTTATGAGTTAACAAGGTTACGAGTTAACCTGGTTCTGAGTAATTAACCAGGTTAAACGAGTTAACCTGGTTATGAGCTCGACTTCCATCATTAGGATTAATGATCCACTTATGATACAATCTTCACCACTCTCGGTTAATAATCCTGATTATAAGCATATATGATGCATAACAAAATTGTTGAGTTAGCCACTTAACCTGACTTACTGTAAGGTTCAAGTAACACTACAAATGTGACAAGAATGACATCAATCATAGCGAAGTTTAGCGAACTCATAGATACAAAGAATAATAATTAATGCCAATGCCAAAAAATGTTCGGCAATGTACAAAAGAATGCTACACTAACAAAGGATGAAATTAATTTGTATGCATGTAAACATAATCATGCCATCATTATCCTGAATTCATCGAAGTTAAGGACACCATCACCATTAACATCAAACCTAGCAATCATCACCTTACAATCATTGACCGTTCTCGACTCTCCCAATTTGCTAAGTGGAGTTCTCAGACACGTTTCTTGGTCAAGTGGTTTTTTTAAAAAATTTTGTCGTTTAGTATTGTTCGCCGACGATTGAAGAGATAATGGTGGATTTCAAGTTTAGCGAAAAAAATATAGTTTAACGGAAGTTTTTAGTTTAGTGAATATTTTTGTTCAAATTATTTTTTTTACATAAATAATTTTAATTTAATAATTTTTATACTAAAATAAATTTTATTATTAAAAAGTTTAACATTGTTCGGCCCCGAGTCATGTTTAGCGAAAATTTTTTAGTTTGATGAACATTTTTAGTTTAGCGAATATTTTTATTAATTTTTTTATATAAATTAGTAATTTTAATCAAACTATTTAAAAAAAAAAAAAAAAAAAAAAAAAAAAAAAAAGATGTCTTCGCTATCAGTTTCATGTCCTCGCCAATGGCATTTTCACAATCCCACCAAAATTTTCATTGCCCCCGCCAATGTTTTTAAGTTATCCCTCCCAAAATTTTATAGCAAAAAACAGATCTGGTCTTCTATCTCCTCCAACACTTTTAGGGAAAAAAAAAATAAAAAATTAACACACACTCTCCTCCCACAGATCTGCTATCATCACCACCACCGGCAACACACGCGCCACCACCAACACACTCTCCTCAGTACACTTGCACCACTGTGCACACCGTCGGCGCTCCTCCTCCATCACCGCCGGCTCTCCTCCTCCACCACCGCCGGCTCTCCTCATTTCTTCCTCTCTTTAGGTAATCTTATGTTCTTCTTTCTTTAGGTAGTTTGTTATCTATATTTCGATTTGTGCGTGTCATCCTTGCGCAGGGGCCATGCTAATCTTCTCTGTATCGTTCCAATTTTATCAGATGTCCCCAAAGGGACAGTTTGTTATCTATATTGATTTTTGTTATTTATTTTGATTCTTGCTAAGTTTTATGTTTGTGTTTAAGGGTTTTCAGGCGAGACCGCCGCGACCTCACCCGAGACCTAGCCAACGTCCCACACCTCAGCCGAGACCAGGTATTTAGTATTTGTGAAAATGTTATTTAGAAAAACTTGTTTGCTTAGGTTTCAGTATTTGGATTTTGGTATTGGTCTTTTTTGATACTTATGTTATGAACTATTGTTACTACTATGTTTGGTGTTTATGTTTTGAAATGTTTGCCTGTTTGGTACTGTATTTTTCTTTTGGTACTTATGTTATGAACTACTGGTTGCTATGATGTTTGGCACTTGTCGTGATAAACTGATATTCATAATCTGCTTCAGCTTACAAGCATCAGCATATACTTTTTTAAGCTAGCAATCCCAAACACCCCCTATAACTACTTTATCTGTTTATTGTGTTCTTAATTTCTTATATAGATAAGAAGTTCTGAGGGTGTTTTTTATTGCTTATCAAAACTGCTTATCTGATTATTTGATAGCGAAATAAGTACTTTTGAATATTCAAGTTGATAGTTGCTAACTCATTTATGTGCTGAACATTAAAACTCAGTTTATGCAATGTGATTTACATAAGAAAATGACACCAAATGAGCAGAATTAAGTATACTGTTGTCAAGTCCAAAATGATTTTTTTACGCTCAAAATAATTAGAATTAGTTCCTTGTTTTTAGGTTCCCACTGATGAAAGGACAATAGAAGCTCCTTATCCAGCTTATGATTATATCTTCATTTGGGACGAAGATCTTGGTGTTGAACACTTCAATGGGGACGCGTATTTTTTCTTCTTTGTTTTTTGCTTTTGAGATATGGAGATATATACCTACGTATATGCTGCCTCTTGTTGAATGCATTTATTATGTTGTTCTGTACTTCTTTTGTTTACTCTAATGCTAATTTGGGCTTTCTTGTGTACATGAAGAATGATTTGGTGCATGGATGGGGTATGGATTTTGCTCTTAGAAGATGCGTAGAGGTCTGTTCCTTTAACCTCTTATCAAATGCTTTTGCATGTATGGTTCCACCTTAACAAGCTCATATGCAATTCCACAAAGCATATCATGAAAACAGATATAGGCTCAAGCTTTATCTATCCAAAATCCAAATAAACAGTTTGGAAAAAGTGGAAACATTCTTCTCGTACGTTCTTTAAATGTTACATGTTAATCTGATAACATAACATAGCTTGATTTTTCTCACAGGCAAATGATAAAATTGGTGTGATAGATTCACAGTGGATCGTGCATCAAGGGGTTCCTTCACTGGGGAATCAGGTGAGGCATCGTGACTTATACTTTTTCAATTTTGGTCGTTTCCATAGTCATGAAAAATGACTGATTGCTTATTGATATTTACGTGTGAAATAAAAAATAATGGGTGATTTTGTTTAATGAGGATCAATACATTTTTGTTCATTGTTTCTTGTTGCCCTTAGTTTAGACATTTTTCTCAATAGACATCCTTCACTTTTCGATGGACATGTCTATTAAAAAAAATGTCTGTACTTGTTAATGTTTAGCCAACAAGGTTAAACATAGAAAACAGTAGTTTGGTTAATTTGGGACTTTAACTTAATAGCTTGTAAATTTCTGTAGGGTCAAGTCGTAACGGGGACTATGGATGGCAAGGGGTAAGTATATTAATTCTGACCCGCGAAGTGACACACCTGAGATCATTGACGAGTATTTTTTTTCTTGTCCAAATCATAGGTAAAAGACATGTGCACGGATGAGTGGCACCAATTCCAAGATGGCTTTAGAATGTAGAAAAAGCTTGCTTGAAGGAGATAGGACAGGGCTCATAAGATATTACAGTGCTATGTTTTCGTTGAACCCCTGTATCTCATATTCATAAAGGTTGTTCAAGGCTCGAATCATCTCTTCAGGTCACATTCCTACTCACAATAGTGGTCCATATGCAGTCATGCAGATATATTTGTAACACATAGGCATTAGCTAGTCGGTGTACAACTAGATCAGGAAATTAAAGATGTTGGTTTTTTATGCACAGTTGCATTCACAAACACCTAATGTTAAATTTGGCAAAGTATGTATCTTGTTGTCTTCTTGTCGTGTTTCCAAGTACTATGTTGTGTGAACTTTGGTCAAATGTTTTAGCGGATTTGTGTGGCTTTATTGCACATTTTTTTACAGCATACTGCTATGATATGCAGGTAGATTTTTTCCAGAAAATTTCCGGAAAAAAATCTAGAAAACCTGCATATTATAGCAGTATGCTGTCAAAAAATGTACAGGGAAATTGGAGAGGACATGTCCTCGCCAATTGTCCTCGGTAAAGCAGAAACCGCCACGTGTTTGAGACTAACTAAACACCAATTAATTAATTAATTAATCATTAATACCAAGCGCATTAGCGACGATAAAAATGTCGTCGCCAAAGAGTGTTGCCAGCTGGACATTTGCATCTTTGACTAAGAAATAGTGGGGCCACTCCGTCCTCGCAAATTAGTTGAAATTGTCCTCGCCAAAGACCTTAGCGACGAGGTATTGGTGATGACAAGCTAGCGAGGAGATGACCTCGTAAATTCATGTTTAGCGAGGACTTGTCCTCGCCAATACACTGGAAAAGTCCTCCCTAATGAGGTCGAAAGTCGTTGTGTGTTTCTTCTCTTTTGATCACGATATACGCCTTAAACATGTCACTTGATAACTAATATTAATCGTTGGATTGCATGCATATTTTACGAAAAGATATGATCACATGAAATCATAATTTATATATATCGATTTTCACTTCTGTTTTGAGATCATTTGAGATATGTGAATACGATTCTGAGCTAGTACTATGCGCGTATAATCTGATTTATTGAGATTCGAATAAGATCTTTGTTAAACATTATAAAATTCTGCTTTTAAAAACCTAAATACTGAAGGTAGGACATGCGTGGGTTATTAGGTGGTCAAGAGTTGTCTAATATATATTACAAACTGATTGATAAGGGTTAAAAGGTTGGGTTGTGTGTGGCGCATGTGCATGGTTTGGATTTGTTATGTGGAAAACGAATGCATGGTTGTGGGTAATAAATTGTGTCTTGTTTGTGTGGGTTTGTATGTGGTGTCGATATAGGTGTTGCATGAGTTTGTGTTTTGTATGTTGAATGTGAAGGGTTTTCATGCGTGCATAGTCTATTAATCAAGAGAAAATGTGTGTCGTGCATGTGTTTATTTGAGGTGTGAAAATTGTGAATGTTTTTGTAAATTGTATTCATGCTTGTGTATATGTGACGTGTATGTTGAGATGTGTCGTGTATAAATATGAGTTGTGTGAGTATGGATGTGATAATCGTATTTTGATCATCACGGTCTAAACTATAGTCAAGAATGCTTTAATATAATTTATAAAATGGCGGAGTCTTAAATTGTTATTATTAAGCTAATTTACATTTTATGACCCTGAACTTGATTAAATTGACATATCAACCCTAAACTGTTATATTGGTCATTTTAGCTATTAAATATATTTAATGGTCAATTATAACCTTAAAGTATTAAGTTACTAATTCAGGAAATTTACTAAATATGGGAAGTTACTTATTATGGAAACTTACTTAATTCGGAAAGTTACTAAATATGTAAAGTTACTATATATGGCAAGTTACTAAAAATGAAAAGTTTTTAAAAATCAAAAGAAACCTAAAAGGAGTAATCTGATTTAAAACGAGTTTATAAATAATAAGACGATCATTAATCCATGTAGATTCACTGAAGAAGGAGTAACTCTCGATCCGTATGTTTCTGATATGTTTTCATTTGCGGTATAAGGTACAGATATTCTATCCCTTTTCAGTTGGGACTTCTCATTACTTTCTTTCGATCCTTGACACTGCTAAGATTTCCTTCAGTTATGCCATTGCTATGTTCCTCATTTGATATGATTGATATGATCCATTTGATATGACTCGTTGATATGATCTATTTGATATGAGCCTTGCTATGATACCTCTGATTTGATTCTGCTTTGCTATCCACTTTGATTATGATTATGTGATTGCGAGATTCTGTTATATTATGCTCTGGGAGCATTCTGTTCTGTCATGCTCTGGGAGCATTTTGTTATGGATAGCCTTGCTTTGTTTGTTCTAATATGTTCTGTTCTGATGCCCGAGTTTTTAGTCTACTCATGGAGGTACCATGGGCGTGTCATTGAGGCACCAATGGCATGACACTATCTGGGGCGGTGTGATTAGTCCCCGGCGTCCCCGTCTGATTATGATATGATATGAGATCTCTTGGCCACTATATGATTTGTTTGTGGGGGGCGTATGGATGCATCATAGGATTTGTTTTGATATGATATGATATGATATGATACGATTTGGTTTGGTGACTGGCTGTATGTGCCTTGTACCCCTTTCACGTCTGGTACTTGGAGGTCGCCCCTCTATGTACACCCTATGAATTGACGGATATATGATTATGTGATTTGAGACCTATTCGAGTGGCTCTGGTAGGTCGGCTCGTGGCTTTCCTATATTTCTTTGTGTCTATTCGAGTGGCTCGGGTAGACAAGCCTTTGTTGATACGTGCTCTATGATTCTGATTATGTTCCATTTGATCTCTTAATGATGCTTCATTCAGTTGACTTATTACATTTGTTCGGTTATCGTTGATCTCTTATGCATTTGACAGATGATAACCATTTCAGCAGGAGCTTATGATTTCCTTTTCCTAAACTTATATATATTTCGATTATCCATTTTGTTATATATCTGTTCACTGGGCTTTTTAAGCTCAGCCGCATTTCTTTTCCTGCGGCAGGTTTTAGGTTGGAAGCTGGGTTTGGGTGAAGAGTGCATAGGAGCGTTAGTGTACTATCCCGATGATTAGAAGCCCATTTACATCTGGACTAGACTTGGATTTGGATTCGATTAGATTTTGTTGGATTTGTATTTCTTCCTGTATAGAGTTATTATTTCTTTTGTAACCTTAGAATATCTTTGTAACTTGTATGTTTTATAAGCCTTCCGCTTGTGTTGTATGTTCTAAGTGACACCATAATGTGGCATTTTGACCGATGTCGGGTTGGGGTGTTACAAGGAATGAGCTCTAATCAATC
Source organism: Artemisia argyi (assembly GCA_030686995.1). Lineage (NCBI taxonomy): Eukaryota > Viridiplantae > Streptophyta > Magnoliopsida > Asterales > Asteraceae > Artemisia > Artemisia argyi. The sequence continues at coordinate 320,842,492 of CM060708.1, read as the reverse complement.
TGGTCTTAGGACCAAGATTGTGGCCACTGAGAGCAAACGATACGTTAACCATTTGAGGAGATGAAACTTTTACCATTTCGCGTTAAAGGCTCATTAACCAAACTGCCCCCTTAAGGTTAAAGTTTCGTTAACGTGGCATGTTAAAACTTTAACCTTGCGTTAAAGGCTTGAAAGAATTAAAAAAATAAATAATAAAAAAAAAAAAAATAATAAAATAAAAATCACTTCTGCCTCCTCCTAAATGAATGGGTGTTTTTGTAAATTGTTGTTGAGTTAAAGTTTAGTTATGGTAAGGGGATTTTTTATTTTTTATTTATTTATTTATTTATTATTATTATTATTATTATTATTATTATTATTATTATTATTATTATTATTTTTTTTTTTTTTTTTTGAGTTAAATGTGAAAAGGTTAACCTAAGGTGAACATACCTTTGCTCTTATAGTTTTGACATGTCATGTTTCATTGGTCCAAACTTCAGCTGGTTCGGGGACCATGCATGGCCCTATCATTATTGACAACTTGATTGGGTTCTGGGAGTTATCGTTGTTAATTTATATTCTAGCTTGTACCAACGGGTTTGTTAATTTGTATGGTTCGAAATCACAAAAAAATGGTGATGGATCCATGGTCATGGCTTTAGGCTCGAAGGCATGGTTTCGAGCTAGCGGTGCGAGTGTGCGACCCATGATAATGGCCATCAATATTGATAGAAGTGGGTTTTGGCAGCTATTTGAGTTATCTTATATTTTTAACATCTTGAAAATATTTTTCAGTCCATTATAATACTAGGGAACATACTTCCTTTTGTCCCAAAGACCTTTAAATAATCGTTCATCAAATAAAACGGAACTATTTTAGAAAAGCTTCACACTTTGCTGCGTGTAGAATAATTCCAAATATATTTGCCAAGCTGTTAAAATATTGAAGGGAAAAAAAATTATGTCAGTGTTCATAGCTTGTGTGATTTTGTCAGACCTATGAAGTACTGACTATCTTTATCAACAATCTATCACAACCCAATCTTTTAATAAAATATTATTTTCTTATTTTCCACCTACACAACCAATACATACAACCAATCTCATTTTCTTTTACCATTTATCAACAACCCAACCCAACCTAACATATAATATTATTTCTTTTATATTTAATTTATCTTCTTTTAATTAATCTAACAAAACTTTAACAAGAATCCACCCTATATAATCTTTATAATAGAAACATAAAACCAACCTTTAACTTCATAATACAGATTAGAAAGCCAATGGACCAGACCAAACAATATTTATTTTTTCCATTTAATAAAAACAATATATATCCAATACAGTAGTAACCCAAAATATATCCAAGACATGTGCCAAATTTACGTGGCTTTGCATTTTACCACATATATCTAATCTAAGCCACTTTTTGCTTGTCATTAGTATATAGCACATTAAAGTCAACTTCCTCATTTCCAACATTTATATCGTCTTCTTCCTTCAAGTGTCTTCTTCTTCAACTCTTCAAATATCTGCAAAAAACATAAACACACAAAAAAGAAAAAAAGAAACAGATGCAAAATATGGATAGCCATTCCTAACATGACATGTGGCAAGGTTTCACAAACAATCTGCAAGTCACAAAACGAACTGGTCGGTTGTTTCTCTTTCTTTCTTTTATAAACTTTCAATATAATATTGTTATATTTTTGTTTTATAGCTCTCCAACCGGTTGGAGGGTAAGACTGATAAACATAGGTTGAGTTTGGTTGGGGTGCTTTTGAGGTGAGTTTTGATTTGTATTTTAAATTTGATTGTTTGGTTGGGGTTTAGATTTAAAAAGTGACATGGGGCCCAAAAAACCCATAGGAGTCAAATGAGGTAGGTTTTTGATAGGTTTTAAATAATTACGAGTAAATTACACCGATCGTCTCTAAAGTTGACCTGATTCTCCCGTTTGGTCCCCCGTTTGGATTTTGTGGCGAAGTTGGTCCCTGATGTGCGCGTTTGGTCCCTGGCAACCCGATATGGGTAACGAACGTTATCTTGGCTCGTTATCTGATGTGGCAATGCATGGTTTTTTCGTCTTTTCACCCCTTTCCCCTTTGCACGTTTGGTCCCTAACACCTTTCCATAAGTACAACATCGCCTCTCCCCAAGTACTGACATTTGATATTTCCCATATTTCCTTTCCCACTTTCCCGCCCAATCACATCAACCATCACATCTCAAAACTCTCGAGCATCGTCCCTTATTTTGCAATCTGAGTATCAGTTTGTTCTAAATCTGTGCCAACAATGGCGTTAGCAACATGGAAGCTGCGGGGAAAAGGAGCAAGGGTTACAAATGAACAGTTGGAAATGGAGTGCGAAAATGAATATGGTAATTATTTGAAATCATGTTGCTTTGAGATACATTTTGATATGAACTTGTGTTAATATATGTTGATTTACTAAGTAACTGACTTTCTATTGCAGAATATGCATGACATTTATTCAGCATACGAATACACCATGGTGGGGGCATTCATGTGTTTTCCTGATAGAGAATACGTTGGTAGTGATGAAGACATCTTTGATAGGATTGATGTTGATGTTTTCTCAATTTTTGACCTAGACCAGATGGTTACACAACTAGGCTATACAGGTAAGGTTGAGCCTTTGTTTTATCACTATTTAAGTACAATGAGTACTTTAGATGATGGGTTGTTTCCATTCTCATGTGATGAGGATGTTCGCTGTTTGAGTTCCCTAGTGGTTAGTTTCAAGTTGATTGAGGTGTACATAGAGTATGGTTCTACTAGGCTTACTGGACAAACTAGAGCAATAATAGAGGAAGATGTGTCTATTGAGCCTTGTACTAGTGCCTCTAAGGGAAAAGTGATATTAGATATTCGAGACAATCTAACCAAGACTTTAAAGTGTGTATAATCAATTTAAAACTTGATTATCTTACATCTATTGCATCGTCACACAAACTTAGAAAAGGGAAGACTGGTGTGCCCTAAGAAAGAATAAACAAAATGAATTTTGACCATAAGTTGTCACAATTTTTAGTGAAAATACTCAAGGTTTTAATTACCAATTAACATGATCATCCAGTGTCATTACGTAAAGAATAATTTAGACCAAATGTCTTTGGCCTAGCCAATGCGAGTAAATCAGTAATTAAAAAGCTATGGGTTCAAGTCTTGTTAAAGTCATGTATCAGATATTATGTGTAAGGTATATGACGTAAATTGTAAAAACTGTTTTTCGAAAAAAAAAGTAATAATTAAATACATTAGGTTAAGATATTTTTATGTCAAGTGTCGATATATCGGTAGACTGTTCTCTTATTATCAAGTAAATTTAAACTTGCGCTCCTTAACATACATTATATTCATTGTAGGTTAAGTTGAAAGAGACATTGATACAGCACAATGTGCTAAATGGACTGTTTAGAAATGGTCCAAAACACAACTGCTCGAGGCCTAATCGATATGGTCCAAGGTCCGAGGTTTAGGTCACGTTTGGTTTTGATCGGTTTGAGAACCATGCATAGCCCTAGCATCATTGATTGATGTGTTATCATTGTTAAGTTATAAATGACCTTTTGTAGTACCAACAAGTTTGTTATTTTGTACGACCCTAATTCATGAATAAGGCAATGGACCCATGGTCATGACTTAAGGCTTGAAGGCATGGTTTCGAGCTAGGGGTGCGACTGACCATAATAGCCATCCAAGGTTGTGCATTGCTATATATACGTATATGATTAGCTATTCGTTGATATATGTGGATTTGAGATGAATTACAAGGTCAGCAACTTGTGCACAAGCACTCCTCCCATTAGCCGGGGCTACTAATCATGAGTATGGCATGCCTGAAAGAAGTTGTAGGTTTCTTGGGCTTGAATTGTTTTCGTTTATTTGTGTCGGTGTTTTAGTTTGATTGGATGCTTCTTTTTTGTAAATATCATCATGTCTCGTTTTGTCATGATGGTTCTGCACTTCTACTTAACTACAAACTATTGGTTCATTTTCTGAATCTTCATAACGCTCGTCTTACGTTTTCTGCAGATTTCCACCATATTTTTCTAAATCAAGAGATCCCAGGAAAATAAAACTTATGGTAGATAATGGGTTAAAATAGGTAATTTATAAGTGTTGAAATGGGTCGTACCAGAGTGGATTGACCCATCAAAACATTTGCACTCATATTGTAGGTTGGTTACAAAAACTATATTGTGAAATAACAGCATTAAGTTTTAATTGTTTTACTTTTAACTGCGATTTCAACAAAGGGACGCATCATCACAAATTCCTTATACATCCCATTTTGACAGATCAAATGGGTATTAAAACGTTCAACTGATAAACAAGTCAATGGTTTATATATATTCACACTCTGAATGTATTTGAATCTTATAACCTCCAGCTAAATTGTTGGATCACAAAACCTTTATGCTATATAATCAGATAAAGATATAGTTTTTGTAACCAACCTATAAATAAGAGCACAATGTTTTGATTTGATGGGTCAATTCACTGTGGTTATGACCCCTTTTCAATGTAACTTATAAGTTACCCTTTTTTAACCCGTCACCCAACCCACCCAGTTTTCAACCATAAGTCATGTTCCAATCAGGCAGTCTATAAAGTGAATTGAAGAAGAAGAATGAGGAGGTTGGTAAGTATCTTGATATAGAAGGACAAGGTGCAAATCTACACAAAAGTTGGTTTTTGGGCATGTCATCCTTATGCAAAAAACGTAAATCAGGAGCATGGCGAAGACTAAAACAATGAACAACAAAACGACACATAATGATATCTATAGAATACTAGAAGCTCTAATCAAACCATTTGGTCGATTTCACTAACAAATAAACAAAATAGAAAACACCAAATCAATTGATTGATTTCACTACATGAAAATCCATTCCCAACAAGATCATATTTTCTTAACTGATTGACATATGAGGACCGAAATACAAGCAGCAGTAGCGCAAAGCTTTAACATGTTAACTCCAACTACTATAAAGAAACCCAAAAACTGCAATGAGATTAGATAATTTTGGTTTAGTGGTTGAGGACTTGGTGTGGAACAAAATTATTCGGGCAACTATGTGGCTCTCTCGAATGCATACTCAGCAAATGAAATGTGGGAAGAAGTACCGGATTTGAGAGGTTTCATGAGAGAAAAAGGGATTAAGAAAAATCCAGGGTGTAATTGGGTTCAAATAGGAAAAGAACTTCATGCTTTTGTTGCTAGTGATAGATCAAAATCACATAGTTATGAGATTTACTCAATGTTAGCTTTATTAAGAACGGAAGTGCAAGCGAATACCTATTTTTGACTGATTGTAGGTCCTCCGAGTGTAGATCATCAAATGTATTAGCACAAACCTTGTAAAGACTTTCCTAGTATTTAGCAGAGTTGGTACAAATATGAGTGCAGATGTTATGATGAGTCAATCCACTCTGGTACGACCCGTTTCAATACTTATAAATTGCCCATTTTAACCCATCATCCAACCCACCAATTATCTACCATAAGTTATGTTTTCTGTGATCTCTAGTCCTGTTCCAAATTAGATAGTTTATGGATTAAGATGCAGGTAAGTATCTTGATCTAGAAAAATAGGGTGGAAATCTGCAGAAAACGTAAGACAGGAGCGTTATGAAGATTAAGAAAATGAGCCAACAGTTTGTAGTTAAGCAGAAGTGCAGAACTAGCAAAACAAAACGAGACATGATGATATCTACACAAGACTAGAAGCTATAACCAAACTATTTAGTCGTATTCACTAACAAAAAAAGAAAAGAAATTACCAAATCAATTGAGTGATTTCATTACATGAAGTTTCAGTCGCAACAAGAACATCATTACTTTCAAAACTGATTAACAGAAAAAGCAAAACTACAACTACTATAAAAGAAAAAAACCAAAAACTGGAACACCAATACAAATCCAGGTTCCCATAGAAGCCTAAACTAAATCAATTTAAGTACAAAAATCGCTTGGCTAATGGCAGGAGACCTGTCGCGCAAGTAGTTTACTCCTTATTTCCTCGACCATACTATGTATCAGTTCAGAGCAGATCCTCATCATGATCTACCACAGGAGAATTAGGAGGAAACAAGCCGTCGTAGTCATCGTCATCTTCTACAGGATTAAGAGGACACAAGTAGTCTTGAAAATTGTCTATTGCGTCATATGGTGATTTGTGGCTTAAGGATCCACCTCCAACGCAGGAGCACTTTCTTTTTTTGGTAACCGTCTCGTCATCATGAGTCATGATGGAGGATGAAGTCCTCTTTTTTGGCATGCATTCCCATTGTGCATGAAATTTTCTGTCAAGATCGAGGGACTCTTTTTCAAAGTCGCGGATGTAATCCTTAAACTTGCTCTTAAGGGCAGAGTTAGAGAAACAATCGTGCCTTACTAATCCGTTAAGGTCATTGATAATGTCGGATCTGTAGTCGTTGATGACACTAGACACGTGGTCTATGTCGTTGCAGTCATGATCATCGACCGATTCCATGAGATCAATCAACCAATACGAGATACGGGTTGTCTTTTTAAGAATGATGTCGTCTATGAGTTCAAATTCTTTCTTCGTCAGTTCTTTGAAAAAACTTAACATGAATCTACTCATCACACGGTACCTCTCTGCTTCGTGCTTTAATCTCGTCAGTAACATGTTCTCCTTGTGTAGTATATCAACAATTTTTTTTTTTTAATTTTAAATTAAAAAATAATAATTAAAATATTACCTAAGAAGGAAATATTCTTTTTTCCGAAATACGTAAGTATCCACTAGGGGTTTTGTTTTATTATATAAAAGATATGAAAAGAGTTATTTTGCCATTTTTTTTTATCTACCCTTGTTTGCCACTAAAATTTGCCAAATGTGACTTCTGCGTACTTGGTGACTTAACGAGAAGAATATTTCGTTAAGTCCTTTCTTTAGAATTTGAATGTTATGTCTATTTGATGTTCTTATTTACTTTTGGGAGGTGATTTGCCCCCTTCAAAATGTTATTGGAACACTCGTATGTACAAACAGTTGAAGCACGGTATTAATACTATACAAATATTAAATGCACAAATAGAGTGTCCCAATTATTTTTAAAAGTGTGCAAATCAATTCCTTTTACTTTTACTCGAGCTCTTTTGTTGCTTCTTCCCAAACACGCGTGAGTAGAGTGACATGATACTTCTTAGAAAAGACATTAATTTAGTCATAAACTCTTAACAAAACAAAAATCATAAAAACAAACACTTTGCAATATAAAAGTTACAAAAAAACATTGTGTAACTACAATCACATTGAATTATATAGTCAATGAGATGGAAATTTACGACAAAAGAATTAGACTACTTTAACGTAATACATGCAATGATGCAATGTAAATTAAGCCTTTAAATAAATTCCCGTGTAAGTATTACTGTGTTTAAAATGTATAAACATTCTAATCAAAATGGTCAGTTTTCATCGCATGGTTTTATATTTGTTTATGCCAAAAAAAGAGATAAGTAGAGTTTAAAAAAAAAAAAAAAACTATTGTTACTCGCCACATAGTTTAAAGGGATGTTTTGTAATTTTTTTTTACCAAACGACATCGTTTTTGTTTTGTTTTTGTGAAACGACGCCATCTGTACGACAAATGTATATCAGCGAGTTTAGCTATCGCGCTTCGCACCGAGCATAAGTTGATAAAGCTTGGTTCTACGATTTAATATATATGCATTTATAAAACTAACAATTACAAATGAAAGTAACTATATCTTGCATCTCGATAAAAGTTACGTATCACTAACTTCTGAATGTATTTGAATCTTATAAGTTATAACCTCCAGCTAAATTGTTGTATCACCAAACCTTTATGCTAGAATCAGATAAAGATATAGTTTTTGTAACCAACCTATAAATAAGAGCACAATGTTTTGATTTGATGGGTCAATTCACTGTGGTTATGAACCCGTTTCAATGCTAACTTATAAGTTACCCTTTTTCAACCCGTCATCCAACCCACCCATTTTTCAACCATAAGTCATGTTCCAATCAGGCAGTCTATAAAGTGAACTGAAGAAGAAGAATAAGGAGGTTGGTAACTGGTAAGTATCTTGATATAGAAGAACAAGGCGCAAATCTACACAAAAGTTGGTTTTTGGGCATGTCATCCTTATGCAAAAAACGTAAACCAGGCAGGAGCATGGCGAAGACTAAAAAAATGAACAACGAAACGACACATAATGATATCTATAGAATACTAGAAGCTCTAATCAAACCATTTGGTCGATTTCACTAACAAATAAAAAAAAAATAAAATAGAAAACACCAAATCAATTGATTGATTTCACTACATGAAAATCCATTTCCAACAAGATCATATTTGCTTAACTGATTGACATATGAGGACCGAAATACAAGCAGCAGTAGCGCAAAGCTTTAACATGTTTAACTACACCTACTATAAAGAAAACCAAAAACTGCAATGAGATTAGATAATTTTGGTTTTGTGGTTGAGGACTTGGTGTGGAACAAAATAACTCGGGCAACTATGTGGCTCTCTCGAATGCATACGCAGCAAATGAAATGTGGGAAGAAGTATCTGATTTGAGAGGTTTCATGAGAGAAAAAGGGATTAAGAAAAATCCAGGGTGTAGTTGGGTTCAAATAGGAAAAGAACTTCATGCTTTTGTTGCTAATGATAGATCAAAGTCACAAAGTTATGAGATTTAGTCAATGTTATAGCTTTATTGAGAACGGAAATACAAGCGAATACCTATTTTTGACTGATTGTCTTTTAGGTCATCCGAGTTGGTACAGTATCAAATGTATCAGCACATACCTTGTAAAAACTTTCGTAGGTAGTATTTAGCAGATCTGGTACAATTATGAGTGCAGATGTTATGATGAGTCAATCCACTCTGGTATGACCCGTTTCAATACTATTAGACAGGTTATTTGGGAGGATTTCCAGGATCGAAATGATCTTAACAACACATGATAATCATCATATAAAATAAGGATCGATAAATAAAGAAACAAAGAAAGATTGGGTGAACCCTTTATATTGATATAAATGAATCTGAAAGAGTTACTAATAATGTTACAGAATTCTATCTATTTATACATAAGAATCGGTGTGAATGAAGGGTTGTGTTGGTTCGAATGAATCAACAGGTGTGATGGTTTATTCAACCATTGTGTCCCTTTATGTATAACCGAATTTAACTGTCAAGTGACAAGTCATCAATCCTATGTATTCACTCTTGGTCAATTTTATGACTGCTATGTTCCTGTGATTGCTGGTGCGTATTGCAGCAGTTCAAAACAGAACTACAGAAGATAAACATGCAGCCTTTATTGAGAAACAAAGTTAATGGATTATGTTTTCCAACAAATACTTCAATTGCCCATTTTAACCCATCACCCAACCCACCAATTATCTACCATAAGTTATGTTTCCTGTGATCTCTAGTCCTGTTCCAAATTAGATAGTTTATGAATTAAGATGTAGGCAAGTATCTTGATCTAGAAAAATAGGGTGGTAATCTGCAAAAAACGTAAGACGGGAACATTATGAAGATTAAGAAATTAAACCAACAGTTTGTAGTTGAGCCGAACCATCATAACAAAATGAGACATGAAGATATTTACCCAAGACTAGAAGCTATAACCAAAATATTTAGTCGTATTCACTAACAAAAAAAGATTACAAATTACCAAATCAATTGAGTGATTTCGCTACATGAAGTTTCAGTCGCAACAAGAACATCATACTTTCAAAACTGATTAACAGAAAAAGCAGAACTACAACTACTATAAAAGAAAAAAACCAATACAAATCCAGGTTCCCATAGCAGCCTAAACTAAATCAATTTAAGTACAAAAATCGCTTGGCTAATGGCAGGAGACCTGTTGCGCATGTAGTTTACTCCTTATTTCCTAGACCATACTATGTATCAGTTCAGATGCTCTGGCTTTCCTCAGATCCTCATCATGATCTACCACAGGAGAATTAGGAGGAAACAAGCCGTCGTAGTCGTCATCATCTTCTACAGGATTAAGAGGACACAAGTAGTCTTGAAAAATGTCTATTGCGTCATATGGTGATTTGGGGTTTAAGGATCCACCTCCAACGCAGGAGCACTTTCTTTTTTTGCTAACCGTCTCGTCATCATGAGTCATGATGGAGGATGAAAAAGTCCTCTTTTTTGGCCTGAATTCCCATTGTGCATGAAATTTTCTGTCAAGATCGAGAGACTCTTTTTCAAAGTCGCGGATGTAATCCTTAATCTTGCTCTTAAGGGCAGAGTTAGAGAAACAATCATGGCTTAGTAATCCGTTAAGGTCATTGATAATGTCGGATCTGTAGTCGTTGATGACACTAGACACGTGGTCTATGTCGTTGCAGTCATGATCATCGACCGATTCCATGAGATCAATCAACCAATACAAGATACGGGTTTTCTTTTTAAGAATGATGTCGTCTATGAGTTCAAATTCTTTCTTCGTCAGTTCATTGAAAAAACTTAACATGAATCTACTCATCATACGGTACCTTTCCGCTTCTTCATCTAATCTCGTCCGCAACATGTTCTCCATTATCTTCATCATCGATCGATTGCGTAGGATATTGATATTAGGGTTATATGGCTTCGATATAATAATGATTGATCGACGTGCAAAGGCCAATGATATATATAGACATATATTTTAGCGTATATCATCCGCAACATCTAACACTTTTCACAAACTACACCAATACTTTCGGTTTTCTCAATGTTTTCCCACATGTGTAAATTTTCTTCCCATGTTTTTAAAAAGGTTAATAGAGCGATTTTGCCCTTCAACATAGTTATAATTACCGCATACACGCGAGGTTTTTTTTTTTTTTTTTTTTTTTTTTTTTTTTTTTTTTTTTTAATTTGAATGATATATTTTTATTTCTTAAAAAATAAATAATTTAATCTTTATTTGTTTGTTTATTATTAAAGATAATCATTTAAAAAATTTAATCCGGTTGTTAATTGCATATTATCTATATTTTTTTTTATTTATCTTCTACTTGTGTAGTATATCAACAAATTTTTTTTAATTTTAAATTAAAAAATAATAATTAAAATATTACATAATAAGGAAATATTCTTTTTTCCGAAATACGAAAGTACCCACTAGGGATTTTGTTTTATTATATAAAAGATATGAAAAGAGTTATTTTGCCATTCTTTTTTTTTTAATCTACCCTTGTTTGCCACTAGAATTTGCCAAATGTGACTTTTGCGTACTTGGTTACGTAACGAGAAGAATATTTCGTTAAGCCCTTTCTTTAGAATTTGAATGTTATGTCTATTTGATGTTCTTATTTACTTTTGGGAGGTGATTTGCCCCCTCCAAAATGTTATTAGGACACTCGTATGTACAAACAGTTGAAGCACGGTATTAATACTATACAAATATTAAATGCATAAATAGAGTGTCCCAATCATTTTTGAAAGTGTGCAAATCAATTCCTTTTACTTTTACTCGAGCTCTTTTGTTGCTTCTTCCCAAACACGTGTGAGTAGAGTGACATGATACTTCTTAGAAAAGACATTAATTTAGTCATAAACTCTTAACAAAACAAAAATCATAAAAACAAACACTTTGCAATATAAAAGTTACAAAAAAAAAAAAAAAAAAAAAAAAAAATTGTGTAACTACAATCACATTGAACTATATAGTCAATGAGATGGAAATTTGCGACAAAAGAATTAGACTACTTTAACGTATTACATGCAATGATGCAATGTAAATTAAGCCTTTAAATAAATTCCCGTATAAGCATTACTGTGTTTAAAATGTATAAACATTCTAATCAAAATGGTCAGTTTTCATCGCATGGTTTTATATTTGTTTATGCTAAAAAAAGAGATAAGAAGAGTTTTAAATTACTATATAGTATATAATAGAGCATCAAATCATGCGTCAATTTAACGTGAACTACTTAGCCCAAACAGTAGTCAAGCCCAAGCAATTGCTACAATGTATAGGCTTTTCTAAAGCCTGAAAAAAGGCCCACGATGCATTTTCCTATTGTGTTGGTTTTTCTCAAACATACAATTAACAAACACTCAAATGAAAGTAAAAAGCTTAAAAGTTTAACTAAATAACTCATATGCAAATAAAAAGCCAAAAAACTTAAACTTACAAAATACATTGTGATGAAAATAACCATACTACATACAATGTAACCAAAATTTAATAAGCACAATATCATAAATAATAATAATAATAATAATAATAATAATAATAATAATAAAAAATAAATAAACATAACATAAAAAAACGCCCCCGCGGCAACGCGCGGGCAAATTGGCTCGCTATATATAATGCATCGTCTATTCTGTCGTTTTTTGTTACGCAAATTTTGTGTCATCCAGGCCCGTTTTATTGCTGCAATACTGAGAAGATTGAGCCCAACAATCTGTAAGCCCACTTAGCAATAAACCAAAATAAGTAAATTAGCTCATCCAGTTATAAGCCCAGGTAGAAAATAATTAAATAAAACTTTTTATTAAAACCACCCTAAACTATGAATCAAAGTGCGAAAATCATCCTAAACTTTGTATTTTCTACGAATTTTTTATATAACAAACTTTATTTGACAAATATGTAATGCATATCTAGCAAGTTCTTGAAAATAAATACCGCCGGAAAGGTCTTTAGATTACGAACAAAACGTGCCTAATATTGATATATTTTTAATGTACGCACAATTTTATAAAAAAATGTGAAAAACGACGCCCCGCCACAACGCAGCGGACCGTCGCCCACCTCGTTGATTAACAAATTAAAGGGCTATATACTTATAATCCAAATATCAAACCTAAACCTAGGAACATAGAGAATGTTACTGCCAATTTAATCAACGTCATTCAGACATTTCGATTCGACAAGATGCTACGTATATCATGCCAAGTTGGACCATACGTACCTACTTAACGACCTTAATGGATGAGTGGCAAACATGCACTAACGATAAATGTTTAGTGGCAAATAAAAGTGGATTAAAATATTAATGGCAAAATAACTCTTTTGAGATGTTTTAGACGGCAAATTTGCTCTTTTAACCTTTTAAAAAATCTTGCAAAAAAAATTAAATAAATAAATAAAGGATAATGGTCTAAAAAGGCATTCAACTTGCCACATTTTTTTTGTAGGCATTCAACTTTTTTTTCCTTCCTAAAGTATTTAAATACTTTCTTAATCTTGTTATCGTAACCATAAATCTGACGTGACATGATAAAATTAAGAGATAATTACGTAAATTTACATAAATCGTCCATGTGGCTTTCAATTACACCATTCGTCCTTGAGTTAATTACTTAAAAGGTCCCTGTGGCTCTAGTAATTTACATTTCATCCTTTAAAAATGCATAGCCAAATAGTATGTAGTGATAATGGTGTTGATGTATTAGCAAATACAGAAACACCTGATATTAGAAGAGGAAACGTTTTCTTGCTTTTGAGTATCAACCCAAAATAAGGCACAAACAAATTTGAAACAAAAAAAAAAGGATTTGATGGTGTTGGTTGTGTAGTGATAGATGGTGGTGGTGGTGGCGGTGGCGGCTGTGAAATAAATAGACAAAACTTAAAGTGCATTTTGTTTTTCTTAAAGCAACAGTGAAATACAAGTATAGATGTGCTGATTAACAAACATGTGGACATATTAACAATGGACAAAGAAATGACAAAACTACCCTCATGGACAAAACAACTTAACTTGGATTTAATTTGTTAATGGCATATTAGAAAAAATAGGGTGGAAATAGGGTGGAAATCAGATAGTTTATAAATTAAGATGTAGGTAAGTATCTTGATCTAGAAAAATAGGGTGGAAATCTGCAGAAAACGTAAGACATGAGCGTTAGGAAGATTAAGAAAATGAACCAACAGTTTGTAGTTAAGCAGATGTGCAGAACCAGCAAAACAAAACGAGACATGATGATATCTACACAAGACTAGAAGCTATAACCAAACTATTTAGTCGTATTCACTAACAAAAAAAGAAAAGAAATTACCACATGAATTGAGTGATTTCATTACATGAAGTTTCAGTCGCAACAAGAACATCATACTTTCCGAACTGATTAACAGAAAAAGCAGAACTACAACTACTATAAAAGAAAAAAACCAAAAACTGGAACACCAATACAAATCCAGGTTCCCATCGCTTGGCTAATGGCAGGAGACTTGTCGCGCAAGTAGTTTACTCCTTATTTCCTCGACCATATATGTATCAGTTTAGATGCTCTGGCTTTCCTCAAATCCTCATCCTGATCTACCACATGAGAATTAGGAGGAAACAAGTCGTAGTAGTCGTCGTCTTCTTCTATGGGATTAAGAGGACACAAGTAGTCTTGAAAATTGTCTATTGTGTCATATGGTGATTTGGGGCTTCAGGATCCACCTCCAACGCAGGAGCACTTTCTTTTCTTGGTAACCGTCTCGTCATCATGAGTCATGATGGAGGATGAAGTCCTTTTTCTTGGCATGCATTCCCATTGTGCATGAAATTTTCTGTCAAGATCGAGGGACTCTTTTTCAAAGTCGCGGATGTAATCCTTAATCTTGCTCGTAAGGGCAGAGTTAGAGAAACAATCATACATTAGTAATCCGTTGAGGCCATTGATAAAGTCGGATCTCTAGTCGTTGATTAGACTAGACACGTGGTCTACGTCGTTGCAGTCATGATCATCGACCGAACCCATGAGATCAGTCAACGAATACGAGATACGGATTATCTTGTTTATAAAGCCGTCTACGAGGAGATCAGCTTCTTTGATCTTCAGTGCATAGGAAAAATCCAACATGGAATCAATCATCTTACGGTACCTTTCTGCTTCTTCCTTTAATCTCGTCAGTAACATGTTCTCCATGGCAACCTTACGTATTTAGGATATGTTAAGTTTTAATATGGCTTCAATATACAATGATCGACTGCGTAGGATATTAATATTAGGGTTATATGGCTTCAATATAATGATCGATATGCAAAGGCCAATAATATATATAGACATATTTTTTAGCGTATATGATCGGCAACATCTAACTAGGGATGGCAAAAAAATCCGTACCCGATAGAGACACCCGATTTGACTGGAGAATCCCCGAGTTGACCGGGGATGAGGATGGGGATGGGGAATCCCCTGAAATATTAAACCGGTGATTGGGCGGGGATGGGGATAACATAAATCCCTGAACCCGGCCCCGACCCCGATCTTTCTAGTGTATAATTATTTAAAATTTATATGTTTTATCCATACTCGATTAACTTGTATATGTACACGTACATATGTTTATGAGTATCGACATGTATGTTTATATGCATATGTGATATTTATAGGATCAAACACATTTAGATTTAGAAGTAGAACTAACAATTACATATTACTTAACTATTTTGTCTGAATACACAGATATGATTCATATTGTTTTTATATTATATTTGATGTAATAATGTTTACGATGCTTTAAAGTTAAATTGAAATTTTAGTTAATATAACTATGTACGATGTACGTTTGTTGAGGTACTTTATGAGTCAAAATTCTTATATTTTCGACGACTTGGTGGAATTTTTATGTTATTTCATAAGGGTGGAGATAATGGTGATGTTTGAATATAAAATATATAAGAATCAAATAAAACGCAGCGGAACAACATCACCCACACGGATCCATATTGCCATATGATCAATCAATAATGATAATAACATATTATATACCTTTGTAGCGTGCACCGGGAATCACCACCAATACCAATACCCATGAATGGAATGAGAAACCCAAATGATCAATAAGGTTGATCACCTCTATGTATGAAACACACTACACGTCACCGATCACCACCCGATGCTAGTCTAAACCTTGTAACAATAATTCTTGCAACAATCTACAATAGATTAAGCCAAGAAGAGATCAAAAATACAAACCCTAGGAGGGATGTATTTTATGCCGTCACTTTTGAGAGAGAGAGGGGGGAGATAAACCTGGAAAGTGGTTTTTGTTATCCTTGATTATGGGAGACAAAATCAATATTTATCTCATCATGATCTAAGTTACACATAGCCCCTTTTTCAAGCTTCCATAATCCCTCTACACCCCTTATAGGGGCCGGCCATATGATGGGCCCACAATGGGCTTGCCCATTGTTGGTCTAGTCCAAAAACACTAAGTCTAACATAGTATTTAATGGCCCGTTATGGATCCCGAGTTACGTAGTCGTTTATATATTGTAAATACGATAAATACAATCTATAAAATGGTGTCTCTGTGTATAAGTGTGTAACCCCATAGGTTCACATATGTCTAGCCATATAATTATTTATTATGACACGAGCATACTCCAACAGGAGAATCCCCGAATTCCGCGGGGATCCCCGATCCCCATTGGGGATGGGGATGTAAAGCAATTCCCCAATGGGGATGGGGACGGGGATGGGGATGGAGAGTGTAAAACGGGGATGGGGATGGTAAGTACAATCCCTGACATTCCCCGCCCCATTGCCATCCCTACATCTAACACTTTTCACAAACTACACCAATACTTTCGATGAGATGACATCAATATATATCTCATATTTGCCATAAAACCAATGAACCAATTATAGCCATCTATTTTTATTTTCCACATTTTTTTAAACAAAATATCTTGCAAACAGTAAATCGTCAAGCTACAAAAAAAATACCATCGTGACGAGAATTAAATCATTTTTCTATAGATATGCATTGTTATATACTTTCGACGGACTTTTTTTTTGGACAAACTTTATTTTTTTTAAAATTTCCACCTAGAAAAATCATATATGATTTGTAAAAATCATATATGATTCTTACGAATCATATATGACGAGGTGGATCACCCGCGCGTTGCCCCGAGATGTTTTGCTAAAAAAGTAGTTAGTGCAGTTAACGACCGTTAGTTATAAGGACTAAATTTGCAACGAACCTAGTTACTGTACATTTCACTATTTGGATGTGAGTGTGGCGCACTGTAGCGCTATAGTAATTTAACTGGAGTTGTTGTGCTTTAGCGACTTCCTATAAATTTTATTTATAATAATTTTTAAAAATCATATATGATTCCTAAGAATCATATATGATTTGTTTTTAACGAATCATATATGATTTTTACAAATCATATATGATTTTTCTGGGTAGAAAATTTGAAAAAAAAATTCGTCGAAAGTATATAACAATGCATGTCTATAGAAAGATAATTTAATTCTCGTCGCGATTGTATTTTTTTGTAGCTTGACGATTTACGGTTTGCGAGATATTTAAGTTTTATCATATATGATTCTTACGAATCATATATGACGAGGTGGATCACTCGCGCGTTGCCCCGGGATGTTTTGCTAAAAAAATAGTTAGTGCAGTTAACGACCGTTAGTTATAAGGACTAAATTTGCAACGAACCTCTAAGACGAAGGACGAATTGCAGGCGGAATTAAAAAAAAATTAACGGTCGTTAAGTACTTAACAACAGTGAGTTACTGTACATTTCACTATTTGGATGTGAGTGTGGCGCACTGTAGCGCTACAGTAATTTAACTGGAGTTGTTGTGCTTTATCGACTACCTATAAATTTTATTTATAATAATTTTTAAAAATTATATATGATTCCTAAGAATCATATATGATTTGATTTTAACGAATCATATATGATTTTTACAAATCATATGTGATTTTTACAAATCATATATGATTTTTCTGGGCAGAAAATTTGAAAAAAAAAATCGTCGAAAGTATATAACAATGCATGTCTATAGAAAGATAATTTAATTCTCGTCGCGATTGTATTTTTTTGTAGCTTGACGATTTACGGTTTGCGAGATATTTAAGTTTTAATAAAAGGGTGGAAGTTTATTTTTTTTATTTTGATAAAAAAAAAAATGAGTGGCTAAAATTGCTTGATGGGTTCCATGGTAAAAATTGGATCTATAAAAGACTTTCGGCTACTTTCGATTTTGTCAAAATTTTCCAACACGTACAAATTTTCTTCCCATTCTTTAAATCTTGCAAAATTTTGAAGAAAAAAATAAAACAAAATTAAATAAAATCAAAAAAGAAAAAAAAAAGCTCGTAATGATTATATCAAGTGTGGTGAGTTCAATGAATATAAATAATAAAAAATAATAATAATGATGATTATGCTGCATGAGGTTCGCCTTCGTTGTCCTGCTATTTGACGTTGGGTGGAATTTTGTTACTCCAGCCTAGCTAGATTATATTATGGGGAACATACTTTATGGTCGCATCAAGGTGTGCAACAAGGTGATCCACTTGGTCCTTTATTATTTTCTTTAGTCTTTCATCCTTTGGTATGCAAGATTAGAGACCCCTTTAGCCTTTCTCTTCAAGCCTTGTATCTGGATGATGGCATTATTTTAGATCTTATCATGGTGGATGGACCTCGTTGTGGTTTGCACCTAAATGTTGATAAAACTGAAGTTTTTTGGCCGAAGGAAAACCCCAGAAGCAGGCTTGCGGGTGTTTTCCCGCTTAATATTGCCTGACCTTGCACGGTGTTAAATTACTGGGTGGGCCTGCTAGTGTGGACTTTGATTTTAGTAGTGGGCTTGTTATGAAGAGGGTTGCCAAAACCATTGAGCTTATGGATGTTGTTGCTAAGATAAATGACCCGCAGTGTGAGTTGTTGCTCCTTCGTGCTTGTGCCGGTATTTCCAAATTATATTTTACTATGCGCACTTGCTCTCCCCCGGTCTTTGAGCGTGCTCAGATTTCCTTTGATGTGGCTCTTCGTTCTACTCTAGAGCGTATTGTTATTGCTTCTTGACCTGGTTTTTGTGATTGGCAATGGAGGCTTGCTACTTTACCGTTTGCGTTCGAGGGGCTTGGTGTTTACTCTGCAGGTGATGTCTTGACTTATGCTTTTCTTGCGTCTAGACTTCAATCTACTAGCTTGCAGACTCAGTTGCTTCGACATTCTGGTATCATAACTTCTGGGCCTTCCTTTGATGATTCCTTGTGTACTTTTAATGCGAAAATGGAGATTGACCTTTTGAGTAATCCATGTGAGATCGCTGCCCCAAAACTGTTATGACCCAATATAATCACTTCACACACATGTAATTTAGAGAGAGAGATATGAAATTCTAGAGAGAGAGAGGTGGAGAGAATTATGTGTAAAATAAGCTTGAATAATGAAATCCCACACCCTCCTAACAAGCCTAGGAGGGGTTTATATATTTCTTACACTAGGCCTCAATGGGCCGGACCTTGGACCCTTAATGGGTCGAGCCTTTTGGATTTACACTTAATACTTGGACTAGCACTATTACTAATTATTACACGTTAACATAATACATTACTTGTTGACTCATTAATGATCGTCACTTTTAATGCTAACAATCTCCCCCTAAGGGACGATCACTGAGATCTCTCTTTGATTACATAAATGATCAACACTTCTAATGCTAACAAATTTGGTACGGTGCGGTACTGGTACCGTTTCAAACTTCTAGTAAGAAGAATTATTTCCTATAAAATCTAAAAATAGTTAAAGCAGCGACATTTGTCAATTGAATAAAACATTCAATTAAAAAATAATAATCACAAATTCTAAAATCTTTAATTTCACAATAAATAGAGAAAAAACATAAAGAATTGCTAAAGAAGAATTTAGAGATTATTTTTTCTATAAAAACAATTTGAAAAAGAATTCAGAAAAAAAAAATTTTGAAAATTTTATTTTTAGAATAATTTAATTAAAAAATAAAAGTAATAACAACAATAACAACATTTAAGTAATAAAAAAGGGTTCTTTGTAAATATAAACCGTACATCACATTTGTTAGAGTTATTTAAAAAAAAAAAAAAAAAAAAAAAAAAAAAAAAAAAAAAAAGTGAATCTAATATTATTATATAAAGTTTAGAAGTTTTTTTTTTTTTTTTTTGAACAATAAAGTTTAGAACTTGCTGATAAATTGTATTCAAGGATCAGAATATAACATTATTTTTGAGTAAAATTTACATAAATGGTCTTTGTGGTTTGGCGAATGCGACTTTAAACTATCAGGGATGATAGATGCAACTTTTGTCAAACCACAAAGACCATTTATGTAATTTATTCTTATTTTTATATTTATTCGTTATAATTTTACGTTTATAAATTTATTTTAAAATTTTGGTTTACTATATGAACATATAAGAATTTACCCGTGAAAATTGTGATATAAGTACAACTAATAAATATGCATGAGTTTGTCATTATGTATTAATATCTATTAATATTTTTGTATAAAATTTTATTGGATGAAAGTTTTATCTTTGTTTAACTAACATAGATGTTGAGGTTGAGGTTGATGTTGTTTTTGTTTAACTTTAACTATTGATATCATGTTGTACAAAATGTGCGAGTTTAGTAGCACTTAATTAGCGCTGATGAAGTTAAAATATACCCCGTAAAGTTTTTAAAAATGGTTTTCCGAGTATCCGTTTATAAACTTTAAATAATAATTACATGAGTCGTTGTTATAAGTACAATCGCATATTTGATATCATATTATACAAAATATGCGAGTTTAGTAGCACGAGCGTTGTCGTTGTTATAAGTTAAAATATATCCTTATATAAACTTTTATTTAGTTGAGATAGATGTCGTGGTTAATGTTGTTGTTTAACTTTTAACAATTGGTATCATGTTGTACCAAATGTGCGAGTTTAGTAGCAGATAATAAGTTGAAGAAGTTAAAATATACTCCGTAAAGTTTTTTAAAAATGCTTTCAGGATATCCATATATGCACTTTAAATAATAATTACATGAGTTATTGTTATAAGTACAATTGCGTATATTTATTTTCATATCACAGTATCTCGTGATTAAAATTTGATATTTATATTACCGTTAATAATAATTTAGCCGTATTTAATATTTAAATCCATGTACGCATAAATTAAACTTTTAAATAGGATAACACGAGTCCTTATTTAACGTACATGGTAAAAAAAATATTTTAATAAATGAAAGTTTAAAACTAATATTTATTTTAAAAATATTTAACGTATATTAAACCTAATTCGTATATTTATAAATGGATGGAAGTCTCTAGCCGATACTAATACTCATGTAATTGTAAACAAAGTTCATATTATAAAGTACAGGGGGTATAAAGTGTAAGAGGTTATTTTTTTATTATCAAAAGTTATAAAAAAAACACGAAAATTTATAATTTTACACTTAACTCCATATAATATATTTAAAATTCAACCACTAATGTTTTATTAATAAACTCTTTTTTTTTTAAGTTTTTATTTTCATAAATTTGACATCATATTTTTACGTGTTTTTTTTCTCAATCAAATTCTCCACCAAATTGATTAAAGTTTGACTAAAATCAATTCAATTTTGACTTTTTATTGGCCAATCACATCGCACGATTTTGCCTACGTGTCAAAATTAAGCTATTTAATTGGTTCAATTTTTTCCCACTAAGATTGTTTTGGCAAAATCACTCCGAAATAATGTAATTCTTTTATTATATAAAAGATTTTGTGTGGAGTAATTATATGTTTGACTTAATTATATATTTCGTATAAAGGAACAAACGTTGCAAATGACCGTTAGGTTAAAGGACTAATGCTGCCACTTTACAATTAGACATAACTAACTAAACTAATGTCGTTAAAATGGACTGAAAGTGAAACCAAATTATCGATTTTAGGCTAAAACCACAACTTTTTTAAAAAATCAACCAAGAATGAAATACGCATCAAACCACAAATACCAAAAATATAGTTAACTCTAAAACTAATATTAAAATATGTTATTCCCGAAAAAGTTATACAATTTTTCACTCAAAATGAAAAAGAAAATACCTACGTCCACAAATAGCAGTTCAGTAAACAACAAATGATACAACTCATCTTTTAAAAAACTATACATCTCAGCGTTTCCGGCAATAATGTTCGACCATTTCTCCATTTGAGTTTTTTATTCCTTAATCTTTTGTCTTTCTTTTTCAAACTAGTTCCAAGGTGATTCCCAGCTAGTTTCTAAGGTTGGTCCTAAACTTATTCAACATGTCGCTTCTAAACAAATTTAGTGTCCAAGGTAGTTCCCGGGCACCACCTAGTGATACCTAGGTCCGCCTCTACACTCAGTTGGAGAACAACTAAGAGCGATCAAATCCGACAATGAAACTACCAAACGGCAAGAATCCTACTCTGCTGTTGCAATAATACTATTGTGTGAGAACCTTTTTCTATTGATAAAGTCCAACTATAAAGAAATAAATGATCACGAACTTAAAACATCTTTGTTTCAATATATATTTTACATTTTAAGTAGCTTTTGGCCTAACCTCAATTTAGAAACGACGCATACCGGGATCTATTGTATTAAAACTTTCTTTGCTAATTATGTGTATTTGACAAAAACTATCAATAGGTCAATACCTTTTTTGAACTTTGGAAATTCATATCAATGACCGTAGCAAGATGCTAGAATTGTATATACAGTTAGGGGATAGCATTACGGGGGTTACTATACCAATCAATACCATTTATATGTTAATCAAGCTATTAACAAAGTTTCTTCTCTTTGACTTACGTTCACTAAGTAATTCTCAATGGGAGACAAACAAGAACAACATCAAGCGCGCAACCCATGCAGCATAATCCTTTTCCATTCTCTCCTTGATCATGGAGCAAAAGACCAAGGTTGATTTTTTTTTTCTTTTTGCATCATCACAATTATTACATATGCATAATATTATTCATCTTTTTAATTGTTACAAATGTTCATAAAAATCCAAAAGTAAATATTGACCCTTGTGTTTTTCTTTACTCACTGCAGTGTCTTGAGACTATTGAAGCTCTTAGGAATAGTTCATTTCAAGATGATGTACATAAATGTCCCTTACTAATATGCCTGATGTTTCAAAGGCTTTGTATACAGCTAAAGAAAAGATGATGTAATTTGGGCCTTTGACCAAATGTCTAAGTTTTGAGTTTGCCAACACTGTTTTTTTGCAATTTACCGCTTTGCGCCTTGGCTGAAATGCTGTTTTTAGTTGAGCAGGAAAACAATCAAAAATAGTTGTATATCTTTCTTAGCTATTAAATGATAAGAGAAGGGAAAAGACTCATTTGGATCTTCCATTTGAAAATTTTCAAAATTATTTTCTACCTTTAAAATTGAAAAATGTCACTACATGGTTAACTCTTACCAAAGAATTAATGATGAAATTTACATATGCATGTAGTCATGTGTGTAAACTAAAATACACACTTTTCAGTTTCATTGTTTTGAATTTAATGATAATGTATACGTTGTGATGCATTTTTTGTGTAGGCTGAAGTATCATTAAAGCTATTCTGCCAAGCAGCATGGGACCATGTGATACGGTTCTGCATGATGTTTCCTTCAAGAAAGAAGGGGATTTCTTGGAGGATAGCATTGTTAGTTTTGTGACAAAGGCAAGCATAGACGATGCTTCGTATTTAAAAATTGTTAACAAAGATGACCGTGACACAATGCATAGGATGGTAAATCATTTTATTGATAGATGGAATGAAACTCATAGCTAGTGCCCAATTCTAAGCCAAGAAAGTTCAAACCACTCTCGTATTTACCAAGCAAAATGGCAACAAATTCACCCCAAGAAAGTTGCCTAGTGATCCGGCCATCACATCTTTACTATCACGAATCACCTTTGTGCAATTGGCGATCTCACGGACGCCACAAACGCATGCATTGGTTTGAGGATTTTGGTAGAAAGTTACCTATCGTCAATCGCCGCACGTTTAGAAATAGATCCAACTAGCAAACTGTGTAGTCTCTATATTTTTTGTATTAAATACCTAAACCAACATTAACATAACGGTTTCTTAAAAATCCCTACTCTTGTTTTCATCATCGTCAAAAGTTTATGTGCTATTTAAGAAGGACGAAAGGATGAACATTTGCAAAAAAATTTAAAAATTCAAGGGTTCTTAATGATATGAAAATCTTATTGGGTGGTATACAAGAATGCTTAATGATATGCATTGGGTTTGGTATGCTTAATGATATTAACATAACGGTTTCTTAAAAATCTCTACTCTTGTTTTCATCATCGTCAAAAGTTTATGTGCTATTTAAGAAAGACGAAAGGATGAACATTTGCAAAAATTTTAAAAATTCAAGGGTTTGGTATGCTTAATAATATGAAAATCTTATTGGGTGGTATACAAGAATCGTATATTTCAAAAGTAAGGGAAAACATTTCTAATGACCGACCACGTAGCAATTTTTTGTGTGGATGTGGTATTATGTATAACGGAATGTTTTCGAGATAACAAAAAGTAAAGGTTGAAAGGGGTACGAGAAGATGCTCTTCTTGGTCAATGAAACCAATACTAGATTAACGTATTTATATAGGGATCTATTGACCGCACCCTCCTTATCATGGGGGGTCCATCTACATTAGTCAAAATGTACAAGTTTTAATGCAAACAGTACAAGCGGCTGCAGCTGGTCAAAGTCAACACACCCTCCTAAGGAGGGTGTGGTTATCCTACCCCTTTGTATATCATCTTATAACCTTTTTTGTTTTTTTTACCCTTTTCTTATTTAATTATTGTGATAATAACTTGACTAAAAAAATCATCAAACATTACAAGTTTGTTGATAACGAGTAATTTCTCGAAATATAATTAAGCATTATAAAAATGGAAAATATAAAGTATTTTAAAAGGAATATAATTTCGGAAGTTTAAAGGGAAAATGATAAAAAAATGCATCGAACTTGACACTTTTTACCATTGTATGGTGCCAACTATTTTTTTTCATTGTAACACAAAACTTTTGATTTTTTCTCATTGTATGTATCCACATCAGCAAAGCGTTACATACAATGGTAAAAAGTGTCAAGTTCGATGCATTTTTTTATCATTTTTCCTTTTTTATCATGACGTTTTGCTGACGTGGATACATACAATGAGAAAAAATCAAAAGTTTTGTGATACAATGAAAAAAAAATAGTTGGCAACATACAATGGTAAAAAGTGTCAAGTTCGATGCATTTTTTTTATCATTTTCCCAAGTTTAAAATTACAATTTTTTAGTTATAGTATACAATTTTGGATACCCGATAATATATTTTTTTATGAAATGCGTAAAATCAATATTTCGAAAATGATAAAAATTACTAAAGAGTTAATTTGGACATCCGTAATTATACTTCTTTGTTTAGCAATAATATATAGTTTAGGACACCTGATATGATTTTTTAATAAAACACGTAGTATAATCTATTTCTATAGAAGGATAGAAAAATAGTATTCCTTGAATAGACTTTAATGAAAAATAGTATTCCTTGAATAGAAAACATTACAACAGAATATTATAAGTGGACTAGGAGATGGTTTGTTCAAATGATACGATATCGATCTATTTATACTACTAATTCTAAGGAAACTATGTACAAATAAGTTTATGAGAAAGTCTAAGATGGGCTTTCTAGAATGTTTCAACCACATTTCAAGGAGGAGTATTCTTAGGGTTTTTGAAACCTTCTTGCACTTTACATAGTTTTCTTGATTCTTCTAGGTCGGTGTACAATAATCCGGAGTCTCAATTAACCTTCAATAACAACCCTAACTTGTATGTGTCATGACGTTCTCCCTCATGTAAGTGCGCGACGTCCAAGTCGTGTCTTCTTCTCAACATTGTTTGATCTCGTCCATGGTTATCTGTGATGGTTGGTCCTTCCATGGTTGAGTCTTGTGCGTGTTTTGTAACTCGATTTCTCCTCGTCGTACGTCAACTACCTTTGTGGCAACTCTCATGTGCATTTCACTTGGGTAAACCACTCGGTTTTGCATCCCCAAACTCCTCAAGGATGTATTCGGTGTTTCTCGAAGTCTTTACGTCATTCAAGAGATTTCTTGTACTTTGCTTCAGCTTCTTGAAGCCAGTCTCAAGTTGCATAGCACTCGTCATCTTCGCTCCACTCTTGGAGCCTCTCACCATAGTCACCATGCACGCTTGTTCGCTATCTAAAATGCACAATATGTTGGCAAATGCGATGAGATTGGAGCTTACCTTATCGAAAAAAATCCATCCTAAATACGAGTTAGTAAACGAGACGAGAATGGCTTGACATTTACTTATTTGTTGCGTACCGAACTATTTTCTTTCTTATTTGATATATGAAGTTTTAATATGTCTTATTGTGTGTATCAATGGCGGAACTTGAACATTTAATTTTTTAGGACCGAATTTATTTTGGAGGGGTCGAATCGAAGATTTGTTTGTGTACTCAACTAAATGACCCTTAAAATCTATAATATTTACACTTGTTGCTGCAATTTTTTTTTTTTTAGGGGGGAAGGGAGGGGGCGGGACCCTCCCCCGCCCCTAAAGAGTTCCACCGATGGTGTTTATCATCACCAATAATTTCAATACATTTAAATAATTACATATTAAAATGCATCAAACTTTACATATAACGATACACGGAATAAAATGAGTAAAACTTTGTATTTGTGATATAATGAAGAGGATTAATTGTATTTATTTTTAATTTTTTACAAAAGAAAGTATGCAACTTTCATACTTTATAAAGTAAGCATCATTTCCCCATTATTTAATACTTGCAGCCTAAAGAAGAAAAACGATATTAGATATTAGACACGATTTAACGAAGACTTTATCTTTTACATCTATCGCATCATCACATAAACTTAAACAAAGTAACACATAATTTCCTAGGGATGGGAAGACTGATGCGACCTCAGGAATAATAATAATAATAAAGCGTATTCGACGATTCTCTATGATCCAAGACATTGGAGCACGTGCTGCTCCACATTTTTAGTAGGATTGATTTTGCTATAGCTAGAGGTGTGGGGGCTCAATTAGTCTCTCAGCTCCCCACTAATTTCTTGTAAAATCCTATTTGTTTTTTAATAAAGTGATGTTTATTAATAATAATAATAATAATAATAATAATAATAATTTTGTCCATAAGCAGTCACAATTTCTAATGAAAATACTCGAGGTTTTAATTACCAACTTAGTCATCTATTGTGATTATATTAGAAGAATGACTCTCTCTTCAAAAAATTAAGATGTACAAAAAAGGATGCAAGGTTTAGAACACTTTAAAGCAAAGAATTTTCATAATTACAACAAGCAAAGCATTGTGTACAACAAAAACAAACATGAATCGAAATTCAGACCAAAATGCTTAGAATTATACATTAATAGCATTAAAAACACTCCTACACCCAATATTACAATCATTTAAACACAATGTACAACCCTCCATTAAAACCAATTCTACATTAACAAAATGTAAAGCATAATGTACATTTTCCTCCAGCCTCTTTTCTTCTAAACAAAAAACATTTCACATTTTTCAGATTCATCAAGAGTCTTGTTTTCTTCCGGGCCTCATTGAACACAACAAAATACTGCGTTTCTATAAGAGGCACAACTTCTTTTAATATCCAAAATTTATAAAGAAATAACCAAACAGGTTTGTTTAATTATCTCTTTCATTTGTTCGTTGCCAAACAAAATGAACACAAGATCAATGGTTGTTATTTCGATTCAAGAACGAATCTTTAAAGATCTTAACAACCCATCATCGACCTTAGAAAATGAACAACATTAAAAAACAAGATCACGAATTGCAAGCTACTATACCACTTATATCAATCACCAAGGGCTGCAATTCTTGTGGCTGCAACGATTCTGTAAGGTTTAGGGATTTCCTGGTTTTTTTTTTTTTTTTTTTTGTTCGGTGAATGATAGAGATAAAGGGAAACCGATTCTAATTCTATGAAAGGAGGGGATTCGGTTTTCTGGAGAAATTTTAGGGATTGATAAATGTGATTTCTGTTTTAATTGTATATGGAGAAGGGGTGAAGAAACGTATTTGTCTGCTTAGAAAAAGGAAAAGAACCTGATACTTTAATGTTTTTTTTTTTGTTTAATTCCGATAATCAAGCAAATTTCCTTGTATATCTAAATGATTTTTTTTTTTTTTTTTTTTTTTTTTTTTTTTTTTTTGTGATTATCTCCTTTTCTAAATAAACGTGACTCTCAAAAAAAATATAATGGAAGTGTCGGTTTTATTTTCAAGATTAGGAAAAAATTTATTTAGTAATTTAACAAATTGTATTTAGTTTAATTTACTTAGGTTAATCTTAGTATTATGTACAAACTATATGGTTTAATATTATGTAATAAAATGTATTACATATGTATTACCTATAAGATCTTAGGGTATAAATAAATTGTCGGGTCAATGGTTATCGTTGATTAATCTGATTTGGTTAGGGTTCTTACAAAATACAACAGCAAATTTAGGATATACTTATGGTTAAAAAAATTGAATGCACAAAAATTTGTAATATAAAAAGAACAAAAACAAAACCAAAAATTCCCGCCATGACGCACATAATACATACAATAAAAAAAACTATATAAAGACCAAATACGTATAAGAAACGGATTTTTTTTACCAAGAAATAATACAAACCAATTTTTGTACAACCCGAGCCATTAAATAGAAACAATAAATATATGTACAAATATAGACAACAAATAACACAACTAAAATTATACAAATACATAAAATCATTCTAATGAAAAAAATAACAAAAAACACTGATGCATCAAATTTTGTTACACAAAAATAATGCAAAAAAATAAATAAATAAATAAAAATAAAGAGAAAAAAAAACCTGCCGCAACGCGCGGACGCCATCCAACTTGTAATATTAAGAAACAGATTTATTGTATAGCATATCCAGAGAAAAAACGCGTAATCGAACAATATTTGCTCGCCGCAAAATATAGTCACAAGGTACCCGCCGTTGCATCGCGCGGGTTCCCTGCTAGTCTATTGTGTTTCAGTTGAGAATAATTCAGACCAAATGCCTTTCGCCTAGCATTATGTGAGTGAATCAACAATTAAAAAGTTATGTAGACTGTAAAAGTTTGTTTTTCTGAATTTTTTTTATAGAGGTTAGTACATTTTTGTGTCAAGTCTCGATATATGTATCACAAGGAGTTAAACAACTAGAAAAAGTCTCAGTCGAATCCTACAGAGATGATTCGGTTTATACATGCTTCCTTTCATTGGCTTAAAGATAAGGTTAGGACTCTTTATTGGCTCGCTTTTTGTTTGTTTTCACTTGAGTTTGAAAAATGTAATGAATGGGTTGATGTTTTCTATAATGGGTCAAATGAGAAAGGTCACCTACAATTAGCTTAAAAGGAAATGTGTCAAACGGGTCGTAAGTCACCGAACATGTATTCTTTATGCATACAACTAGCTTTCAGAGAAGTATCATATTCTGTAATTAATCTATTAATGTAATAACGTATAGCAAAACATGTGTATACACATTACAAAAGTCACTATGTCGTGTTCTACTAAAAGGACTTTAATAGTGTTTGGGATTGATTATTAAAACTGTTTATCACAGATACTCAGATAAGTAGTCTGAATAAGGTATCCCCAAACATCCCTTTGGTAGGAAATAGGCGGGCAAGGGAAAGACCCTTCAAATGATTTTTGGTATAATACACATCTTTTTGTTGCTTATATGCTCCCCTTGAAATTATGTGTTCTTAATGCCTCGAAATTCATGACAGGGGTGGTCGATTCATTTAACTCGAGAACTTATTGTATTTTGCGTAGGTTCTTTCACTCAAGAACTTATTGTATTTTGCTAGAATTTCCCGGTATATTTTCACTGTCTCTCAGCTACATTTGCACAAATATGTTTCTCTTGGGCGTGCTTTCTATTTTTGAGTTAGTTATCTTGTATGAGGCGATAAACTTCTTACGTTTTTGGTTTTATTTTCTATATCTTCTGCAGAAATCATTCCAAGATCTTATTCGAAAGAGGGAAGGTGTCCAGTCTATATGGGAATATCCTTTTGTTGTTGCTGGTGTGAATATTACACTCATGCTTATCTAGATGTTTGGTCTTGAAGCAGGCAAGTTATTTTTTTACCT
Source organism: Artemisia argyi (assembly GCA_030686995.1). Classification (NCBI taxonomy): domain Eukaryota; kingdom Viridiplantae; phylum Streptophyta; class Magnoliopsida; order Asterales; family Asteraceae; genus Artemisia; species Artemisia argyi. Next base: position 320,812,483 of record CM060708.1, on the reverse strand, counting down.
TTCTTGGCTTCCCATATACACAATTAGGATAAAACAAACCATTTTCCAAAATCTTTATGCAGCCTGCATAAAACTTTTGGGTTGATGTTTTCTACCAGGCGCAATGAGCTTCTTACGGACAATGGTTATTGGATAGAACGACACAAAGTTCCGAGTACCTTAATGATGTACAAAAAGCTCTGTAATGATTTCAGTTTTAATTGGTTATGTTTGCTAACTCTGTTTATTGTTGTAATATTTTTCTTGAGAATGCAAATAAAAAGCTTTGTAATGATTTATGGATGGGAATTCATTGGTTATTTTTGCAAATGAACGGTGTTTATTTTTACCACAACTCAGTGTTTATGGACGGGAATTCATTGGTTACTTTTGCTAGCTCAACGTCTATTGTTGTAATATTTCAATTGAACATTGTAATGATATAGTTAAGTGACTACACTATGAGATGAATGACGAATTTTTATGCTCATTATTATTGTAGGCACAAAGTAATCTTAAGTACATTAACGATGACTTTTACCCGCGGCCTCTCAACAGTATCAACAAGGCAATCCCGCGGCAACACGCGGGCCACCCCACTCGTTGTGACTATAATTCGCTTAGGTCATTATTTGTAGAGAATAGATGGTTAGGGTGTAAAGTACGTTTCCATTTGAATTTTTCAAAATTTTCATTATTTTTATTGACCAGGAAATACATTTGGGTCAATTTTTTTGACTTAGACTAATTTATTTTCAAATCCTAGTCAGAGACTATTGGGCATTGAATTGACCCAACACAAATCTGTTAAGATATGCTATTTATTGCTTTAGTAGAAAATTTACTTTTGCTTGCATTTGAGGTTATCATGATTTTACTTTGAATTATCAACAACGTTGATATTTAAACAATAATAGTTTTTTCTACTAAAGCAATAAATAGCATACCTTAGTGTTTGTGAATGATATTAGTTCTATTACAACTAAAATAAATAAATAAATAAAATGAATGCACAAAATGATCAATTAGGGTTTGTGAGTATTTGTGAAAGAGTATGAGAGTGTTTTGTTTGCAGACAGAGAAAGTGATATAGAAGTTAAGTGACTTCTCTTTGTCTTTTTAGTTAAAAAAAAATGTTATATTCACACAAATTTTGCAAAAAAAGAAATTCAAACAATTATGCACATGTTAATTTGTGGATGTGAAAAAAAGAAAGAGAAAATATGATACAACGTGATTCGGTGCAAATCACATGCCAAACATGTTAGTGAAAGTTATTTTGTACTCCCTCCGTTCCATAATAATTGTCCAGTTTGAATTTCTTAAGTCTTTCTTTCTCAACTTTGACCGTAAATATTTTTATTTTCGTTATATAATATTTGATGAAAATCATACCAATGAAAATACATTTAAATTCTCGTCCATGCATATATTTTTCATCAAATGTTGTATACCGTAAACAAAAACATTTCAGGTCAAAGTTATTAAAGAAAGACTTTAAAAGTCAAAGTGGACAGTTTTTATGGGACGGAAGTAGTAAAATATATCATTCCTCTTTTGTTATATGCTTGACATCAAAGTAATAATTGCATCCAAGTCCCTGAATATTGCAAACAACTCCCTCCGTGTTTTTCCTTTTACTTTTAGAGGCAAGTCTTTCAAATAATAGTCAAATGAAGCTCAAAACTTCCAAAACCAGAAATCAACATAAACTACAAAATGTAAAATGACAAAATGAGTCCTTGCAATATTAACAAACCAGATTCAGATTATTATTCTCATCAGTAAAGTTTAAATATAAATATAGATATATTCATAAAACAAATTAACAAAAGAGCCCATCTCACTTTCCACTTTATTAAACTAAACAAAAAATTTTGTGTTACCAAACCCCCACTCCCCCACTCACTTTTCAGTCCCCAGATATTCAATGTTATATAATTTCCATAAGGGAAGTGATTTGCACACTCCTAAAAATAATTGGCACACTCAAATTTTGAGTGTGTTGACATTTATACCCTCACATTGTTTGGACTTATTCTTATCCTGTAAGGGTATAAATGTCAACACACTCACATTTTGAGTGTGCCAATCATTTTTGGGAGTGTGCAAATCACCTCCCTTTCCATAAAGGATGGGTTACTGGTATCTCACCTAAAACACCACCAATACACCCCCACCTTTTTTTCTTTTCTTTTTTTTTTTTTTTGCTTTCTCTTTTAATTCTTTTATTTAAAAAAAACGAAACATATAAAAAAATATATATTATACAAAAGGGGATATTAATTGTAAAAAGTAAGATAGGAGGTCTTTACGGTAGTACCCTTTTTACAAAAGTTTAATAATGTTGACTAAATTATTGAAAAAAAAAATAGACTACACATTAGACAAACAAACTGATTAAATAGAGAGGAGGTACAACTCCTTAATGCATATAAAAAGGGAACAAAATTGAGTATGGAAAGAAGGGACTAGAAGCAAAGGGTGCGTTTGTGTTATACAAACCCTCCGTCACATTAGGGAGGGTTTGGTCAAACCGTACTACAACTCGCGATACATATCGTAAAACCCGATAATGTATACAATAATTGGAAACCTTCCTTATGGGAGGGTCCAAATAACTTGCCCCTTCTAACTTTCTAATGGTCCTCAAAAGTCAAAAGGAATCATACATGGTAAAAAAAATTATTTTTAATCTTGAAGGTCGCTCAAGATGTAAAAAGGTGCGTTTAGTTGGGGAAAAAATTGTTTTGTTTTCAATTTTTAATTTTATAAAAATTTAGAAGGGAAATATCTCTACAAAATACTTGAAAATATAAAAAACGCGTTTAGTTAATGTTTGTATTTTCTATTTTGAAAATGTGAGAGAAGGTTGTGGGATACAAAGGAAAACAAGAAAAATAACTAAAATTTGTTTTGTAATTTTCCTTGTTAAGTTTGAAAATATGAGATTTTGTGTTTTGCAAAACATTTTATTGAAAAACACTTATTTGAACGTGATTTCTGTTTTCCTTGTTTTCCACAACATTTTGTGAAAAACAAATGTGTTTTTCTCTGACTAAACGCACCCAAAAGATCACCCAAGGTATTATGTTTGTCGCCTACAAGATCGCCCACATGTTACTAGTAAAAGTTCATTTTAGTAATAAAGATACGCTAGAGTCCATTCTCATAAATTATTAGAATAAAGGGTAAATTACAAAAATGGTCACTAAAGTATCACGAAATTGCAAAAATAGGACCAAGTCATAAAGGCGTGCAAAATTGCCATTAACGTTTCGTAAAAGTGCAAAATAGCCACCGAGAACATTTTTTCGTTAGTTTCCTCGTTAAGCGCCATGTCATTGAGGGTATTATAGTTATTTCGTTGCTTTAAGGATTAAAATGTCCACGTGTCATATCACTATTGCTCCAGGGACTAAATTTGCAAAGTAAATTTTCTTTTATTTCACACCACCACCACTCTCTACCGCCACCACCACCACCCTCTTCCTCCACAACCACCCTTTACCCTTCATCTTCATCTTCTCCGGTGACCAAACCCAGATTTTGGTAACTGTTTGAGTAGCAAATTGGAAAGAAGAGACAGAATGAGTTACTATTTGAGCAGCAAATTGGAAAGAAGAGACAGAATGAGTCTAAAGATGCCACCACAAACAAAAAGCAAGGGTGATTAAGCAGGTACACATAGTTGTTCTATTAAACATTATTATTATTATTATTATTATTATTATTATTATTATTATTATTATTTCTAAAAAGCAGCCGATTTAATCTAATCAATAATCTGCTTGCAGGAACCCCAAGATTAATGAAGTTGGTGTATTTTGGTGACAAGTGTAAGCGAAGAGTTAATTTTGTTAGTAAGTTTGTTAGTATGATGAAAAAACCATCCTGGTTGCTTTTGGAATGTTAAAAGTAATTACTTTGAAAGTTAGGCTACCATGAACCATCGCTTGTTAAATTCTTGCTAGTTTTGTGTCAAGTTCAGTCATGAATGTGTCCATTTTCTTACCTTTTTGAGTTTATTTAATTGGTTTTAATCTTGGCTAATTGTGTCTGAACATCTTATGGTTGTTAAACCTTATTGGTCTATATCTGTGAAAACTGCCAGGAGCGTGTCAACTGCTTGAGACAGTTAGTCATGTAAAATACATCGATTTTAACAGCTATTTCTCTTTACTTTCTAGCATATTAGAATAGAGTCAGTGAAATTTTGAGTTGAAAATATGCTTGTGCTATATCAAGTTTATTGTAATTAGTTGCATATTGTAGTTCAGTTTGAGATTAATTAGAATTAAGTGATATTATAGATGCACTAGTTCAATTTACCTTAGGTTTTCGACTTTTGATATGAGGTAAATTAGTTGTAATTTATTTTAATGAAGTGTAAGTTAATCGAATGTAGCAATAATAGTTTATCACTTATTCTATCTCTTCTTTCCAATTTGCTGCTCAAACAGTCACCGGAATCTAGGTTTGGTCACCGGTGAAGATGAAGATGAATGGTAAAGGGTGGTTGTGGTGGTAGAGGGTGGTGTTGGTGTTGGTTGTGTGGTGGTAGTGGTAGTGGTAGAGGGTGGTGGTGTTGGTTTTGTGGTGGTAGAGAGTGGTGGTGGTGGTGGTGTGAAATAAAAGATAAAAATTACTTTGCAAATTTAGTGTAACATCCCGCCTACTCAGACCACAATATTGTTCGCTTTGCCCGTAGGCTCACGGCTTTGTTTTTTGTGGCCTCATTTGAAGACTTCCCGGCAGGTCACCCAAGCCAGTACTACTCTTACATGAGCACGCTTAACTGCCAGTTCTTAAGGACTCCACCCGCAGTAGACCACAAAACGTGTTGTTTCATTGTAAGGCAAATGTTATCTTATGAGCCCAGCATCTCTCCAGGCCACAGCCGATGTGGGATTTGCCTAGGGTGTTACAACACCCCCCCCCCCCTAGGGAAAAAAAACTGTAAGTTATACTCTCTCTCTCGCGAATCCTATTCCACCTATCCCTAAATCGATTTTCTAATAAGCGACTATTATTCCATTAACTCTTAATCATTGGTTGATCGCTTATTTTATTATTCTACTACTGATCTATCATCGTGGGTTGGTGTATTGTAATTTCTTTAATTTACATTCTTGGGGTTAGGATTTGCGTTTTGTTGATTATTGTTGCATGCTGATGAGTGTCTAAATACTCATCATTTTATACCAATCTGAGCTGCCAAAACATCCAAAAACACTCAAATATGCATCAAAATACTTAAAATATCTTAGAAGTGTGTTTTATATGTTTCAAATGCAAAATATGCAAAAACAGATGAAAAACGTACAAAGTTTGCATAATTAGCAGTTTCAGTCCCTCAAGTTTCATAAATTGGCAAAACTGGTCCCTGGTTATTCTAAAAACATGAAAAAGTTATCAAAGGTCCTTTTAAATCATAAAGTTACATATTTAGTCCTTTGGTGCAAAGTTTCACAAAATTACAAATTTAGTCCCTGTACTTTAGAAATTGACAGAAATGGTCCCTGGGATGTAAAAACTTTGAGAAAAATCAATTTTGGTCCTTGTACTAATAATCTTTTGCAGGAATGGTCCTTGGTGTGAAGTTTGGAGAAATTACATAATTGGTCCCTCAAGTTTGGCAGTTTGTCAGTTTTAGTCCCTGGGTATTAAAAAAATGAAAAATATCAAATATACCCTTGTACTATTCATCTTTGTCAAGTTTGGTCCTTGTGACATCCTTGGAAAAATCACAAACTCAGCCCCTTAACTTTCACGAAATTACAATTTTGGTCCTTGTGATTTATTAACTAACAAACCAAACGGATCCTATATTATTATTACCCAAAAATTTAAACCCAATCCAAACACTAAACAACCCACCCTTCCTTCCTAGGCCCAAACTACAACCGGCCCACACCCTTAAAAATATAAACTCCGGTCAAACGGTCAACAAACCGCTAAAACCACTCCCCACTGTTCATCTCCTTCACCCTCACCTGCATCACCCAAACCACCCTGGTATTGCCTCCACCTCACCACCACAGCTGTCCTACCCACTCCCCTTGTCCTCCACGCCTCACCAAAGCTCATTTAATGCCCTAAAACCCGTACACGCTACCCCTAGAAACTTTGGCGCCAAGTTATAATTTTAAACGGTGGGGATGACTTTGACCATATCAAGGGCTCACAATTGGTGGTAATTGGTCCAGTGGGTCCCACAAACTCAGAAGGTATCTATAAAGAAGAAAAGAAACACTCGGTGAAGAAGATTAGATTAATTTTAGTTAAAGTAGTGTTGAATAGTGTAATTTAATCTTCTTAGTGTAATTTAAAGCTTCTGAGTAATCAATTAAGTTGTTTTAATGTATCTTTAAACTTTTGCAATAATTAATTTCAAGTCTCAGTTCTTATCCAAGTTTATGCAATTTTCTCTTATTTCAAAAATCTCACAAAGCTTGTATGTTGTTATTTGTTGTTGTTATTGAAATCTAAAGTCCAATTAAGCTCTGACAAAGCTTATCAAAGCTTTTAGATATACTCAGAATCTAGTTTAGTAGTTAAACTCAAAAATTCAAGAAAAATCAATAAAATAGAAAATAAATCAAAAATTTGTGGAAATCAAATAAGAAGCTTGGAGCAGATTGAATTATGGATTGATCTTGGTTTAGTAGCTTTTTGGGAAGCTGTTAGGTTGGTATTTGGTCCATGGTTCTAAATTCTCAGCTTGTTTCACCTTGTAAGCATTTTTTGCTCAACTTAGCATATGACTGTTCTATTGCTTAATTTGTTTCAATCTTTATGTTTTTAGGTTTCTGTATTGTTTATTAGTTATAATATCAATTAAAATCAGTTACTTGTTCTTAAGATTCATTAGTTCTAAAAAATTGAAAATCTCACAGTATAATTCACAAACTTGACAAACCTGTGTATTATGCTTGTGGCATGGTTGATTTATGCTTAGTTGTTCTTAAATAATCATAAAATAGTATTAGAAATCAGTGTTGTGGCTTAAATTCACTATTAGCTTTGAAAATCATAAATTGGTATAGTTAAAGGGGTGTTTGGTTCAGTGTGATTCACCACTGAACCTTGTGTTGCAGTTGTTGTTTTTGGTTATATCTAGTTACATTAGGTCTAAATAGGTTTATTAAGTAATATAATTGGTACCTCATTAGTATAGAAAGTCAAAAACTCTTTCCAAGCATCTCACACAGTTAACTGTTTTGAGTTAGAGTCCATAATCATCATTGTGTGTTCAAAAGTTGTTGTTTTAACTTTAGATAACCTTATTTTAGCTTAGAACATCATAATCAGTAGTTAAATTAGATTCAAAGTTCACAAAAGTCAACATACCAAGTTTCATCAAAAAGTCAATTGCACCTATCTCAGATTTTTCCAAATATTGGGGAAATTGTTTTGAATTTTGTATAAGGTTTTAGGAGTTGAAATTTGTTCCTACTTGTTTTCTACCACCTCTACTTCAGTATCCCACATAGCTTGTATTTTTAAGATTTTTGTTGTGGGCGCCACTCACTCTCAAAGTAACCTGCAGGGCAAGGTATTGCCCTGCTCCATCAGACTCAGTCCATCACCACCACTTTGGTGGTGATTTGTGACCACCACAGTGGGCCCCACACCTCCAATCTTGTACCATTGAACCCCCTCCTACCAGGGAACAATAGTTGACCAGAAGTTTGACCTAGCACCCAGTGGACCCCACTTGAAATCAGCCTTGATCTTTGTCCCATTTTTCTGTCTCAGTCCACAATAAGCAAGGGCTTATTGTGGCTTATTGGCTTATTCAGTGTTCCACTTGTGCTTATTCTTGCTTATACATGTTCAATTAACTTAGAGGAACCAAGTTTTACCAAGGTGGACCCCACACAAGCTCATTTGAGCTTATTTGCTTAATCAGTCAACAAAAGTCAACTGTGGTAGCATTAAGCTTCCACAGTGCTTATTATTAAGTTATAAATTAATTGTTTTTACAAAAGTTGTTTATTTTTAGATATAAGATAGGTTGGAAAAATAAAATTCAAGAAAAAAACAATATAAAAATAAGTGATAATTTCTATTTAATATAATTTAATTTTAATTTGCATTTTTAGATTTGTATTAAGTAAGTTGTGTTTTTATATTTTTATTAATTTCCTCTTATATTAAAGTATTTTTAATAATTTTCTCAGATTTTTATTTTGTAATTTAGTATTTATTAGAATTAATAATAGTTTTATTAGTAATTAATTAATAAGTAAGTTTTAAATAGCATAATTAATTTTTATAAGGTAACACCTAGATTTTATATTTTTCTTAGCTTTTATATGTTATAAAATAGTTTTGTAAATTTTTTCATAATTTTCTAAGTCATTTTAGTATTATTTGTAATTTAAATTAGTTTAAATAGTTTAATTAAGATAAATAGTTTTTAATTAATAAAAAGCTCATAAAAAGACAAAAATATTTATTTTTAATTTTTATACTTTCCTCAAGTTCATTTTAAGTTTTAGAAATTATTTTTATAAGTTTTTAGTTTAATTTGTAGTATTTATAATTTTTAGTTTGATTTAAATTAGTTTTAATTAAATAGTTAAATAAGTTTTTAATTAAATAATTAATAATAAATAATAAAATAATCTAAAAAATAGTTTTCTTTTTAATTTAATTTTATTTTAAGTTTAAGTTTATAGAATTTTCATTTTTAGCCCCTGTAGTTTATTTTTCTTAAAACTCGCCTTTTTCTCAGTACGCAGTCGCGTCTGATTTTTAATTTAGTTTACGTTTAAACGTTTTTAGATATCTAGGTTTTACGTAATCATTCCAATAGTTTATCTAAGTTATTTTATTTTATAAAACCTTAGTGTAATCACACACACACACACTTATACCTTTCCTGTTCACATTCACTGATCACAGATTCGTTTTTAATAAAACATCGCACACCTCGTTGGGACATTACGACCCGGGGAAACACTGTATTCCATGGAAGCATTTGACTTGATTAGTTTGACTTTACTATTGACCATTCACAAGTGGTTGAGAAATAAAAGATAACTAGTTTGAGGCGAATCACATGCATATGAATTTACTAATATTATTATTACCATAGTGGGTCGGTGCTGTATTGGTTTGATTTGCTTGGTGAGTGGTAGGATCTGTGCTATTATCGTTAATATTCACAATCATTATTACTCACTCTTTGATCGATTATGGCTGGAGGTTAGGTGTTCTTGGCAATTCGTGTTAAACCCTAACTGTTTTCAGTTAGAGCTTTCTCCCTTGTTAACCATTTTGTGGTTTATGTGTAAGTGGGTTTAGAGAGATGAATAAAGGGTTTTTTAATACGAAGAAGGACTCTAATGTGCCGACTATTAATGTTGAGGCTAATGTGAATATTGATGAATTGAATGCTACTGTTGATTTGTCGAAGGTGACTATGAGAAAACATAAGAAGCCTAAGGATGTTAATCCTAGTTCTACTCAACATATACTTGCATCGTCTGGTCCTATTATTACTGAGTGGAGTGTTGATGATGGAGATATTGATTTATCTACGATTGTGGACAAGAATAATCAAGTGAAGCCGGTTTCACTTGAACCTTTAGTTAATGATCCGCATGGTCCAAATGGGGCTTCTAGCAAGTCTCATAGTTCTGATAAGGTTAATACGAATGCACATGGGGCTGTTGGTATTGAGAAGGTTGGTGTGGATGCTTTGAAACAACCTTCTACATCGTATGCCGGTGTTACTTCTACTGAACCTAAGAAATACATGCCTAACTTTCGTAGGCTGGAGTGTAGCAAGAAATCAAACGGTGTGGATCTTTCTATACCTATGAAAGTGGTTGAAGAGGTGAACACTAGGTTTGAGAATACTCTGTATGGGTACTTCCTTGGCCAACGACTTGCTTTTCCTGTTGTCGATTACTATGTACGCAATGCGTAGGCTAAGTTTGGTATACAGAAGGTAATGATGAATGCAAAAGGGTTCTTTTTCTTTAAGTTCAATTCGAATAAAGGTGTTGATGATGTTCTTGAAAACGGTCCTTGGTTGATTAGAAATGTACCTATTATTCATAAACCATGGACATTGAACACCAACTTACTTAAAGAGGATTTGACCAACATCCCGGTGTGGGTTAAATTCCATGATGTTCCTATTGCTATGTTTTCTGATGATGGCCTTAGTCTTCTTGCCACATTGATAGGCACGCCCAAAAGGTTAGATGCTTTTACTAGCGAAATGTGCAAGGAATCGTGGGGCCGTAGTAGTTTTGCTAGATGCATGATTGAAGTGAAGTCGGATGAGGTACTTAGGAACAACTTTACTATTGAGATACCTTTACTTGATCGGTCGGGTTCGACTATTGAGAAGATACGGGTTGAATACGAGTGGAAACCACCTCGTTGTGATAAATGTAAGATTTTTGGTCATACTCTGAGTGAATGTCCTAAAGTTGTTGTTCCTCCTGCTCAGCCTACTAAGCTTGTTAAGGATGGTTTCAAGACAGTCAATAATAAGAAGAAGGGAAAGCAAGGTGGTCCTACTATTCCGGGTCAAGGAGGGTTTACTAAACCTGTTGTAGGTAAGCAGTTTCAATATCAACCCAAAAAGACTCCTCCTGAACCTAAGAAAATGGAAGTCACTAAGAAGAATGCCTCTGATGTGGCTAGTTCGAGTGGAACAAAGATTTCTACATCTAACATGTTTGATGCTCTTAATATGGAAGATACAGATGCTTTTGGTATTCCTTCTAATGACACAAACATGGATGTGGATTCTGGTCGTACTATGGAAGTTAATGAAGATAAGTCTACTAAGACAGGTACTGCATCACAAGAACCCCTTGTGAGTGATTTGAAAGAGAAGGAGTCGGTTGTTGCTCCTAAAACTAGTGATTCTTGTACTCCGCCCGCCTCTTCTACTACGATAGTTAACCCTTTTTATAAGGTGGGAGAGATCGTGGTTTCTGATTCTGAAGATGAGGTGGTTGCTAACCCTTTTGATGAGTCTGCTAACCTATTCGGTGGTGGCCAAGAGTTTGAAGATGATTATGATGACTATGAATACGATGACTATGCGAATCAGGTTTATGAACTTCCAGGGAATTTGGATGCCTTTAATGCCATGTATGACACCAAGCTTCAAGGTCTTAGGAAGTAATTTTATTTCGTTATGTCCTATGTTATCATTTGAGTAGTGGTTTGTTTTCATGTTTAGAAAATAGGAAGTATCTTGTTATGTAAGCTTTATGCCTATGTAACGGGTTGAGATATGGGATTTCACCCATATCCATTGTACTTAAACATTTTGGTTAATATATTTACCAGGGTGCAGGATTACTCCCCTTTACCCAACACCCCCTCAGGGACTCATCGCCCTCGATGATGTTTGCCCCACCATCCTGAACGGCTCAGGAGTGGCTCTGATACCACTTATAATATCCCGCCTACTCAGACCACAATATTGTCCGCTTTGCCCGTAGGCTCACGTCCTTTTTTTTGTGGCCTCATTTGAAGACTTCCCGGCAGGTCACCCAAGCCAGTACTACTCTCACATGAGCACACGCTTAACTGCGAGTTCCTTAGAAGTCCACCCGCAGTAGAGCACAAAACGCATTGTGTCATTGTAAGGCAAATGTTATCTTATGAGCCCAGAATCTCTCCAGGCCACAGCCGATGTGGGATTTGCCTAACATTTAGTCCCTGAAGCAATAGTGATATGACACGTAGACATTTTAATCCTTAAAGCAACGAAATGACTATAATACCCTCAGTGACATGACACTTAACGAGGAAATTAACAGAAAAATGCTCTCGATGGCTATTTTGCATTTTTACGAAACGTTAATGGCAATTTTGCACGCCTTTATAATTCGGTCTTATTTTTGCAATTTCGTGATACTTTAGTGACCATTTTTGCAATTTACCCTAGAATAAATGATTCATTTAAGGGTCTGTTTGGTAGAGGCTTCTTGAGGGAGCTGTTAGATTTTTGTTATAAAACAATCTCTCTAAAATAAGTAGCTCCGTTTGAATACATTAACTTAAAGCTTTTATTTCAAACAAATAACTCCTATATAAAAAAGCTGATTCATGAAGCTTTTTAAATATCTTGAAGCTGTTAAAAATTTAAATTGAATCAAAACATTGTTTACAATTATAGATATATCTTTTTATGTCATTTTAAATATTATAATTACATTTAACATGTAATTTACCAAACACTTTTATTGAATAAATGATAAAACTTAGAGCTCATTTTGACAGCTTTACAGTTTACAGTTTAGAACTTACAGTTTATAGCTTATAGCATACAACTTACAACTAGTTTTGCCAAACATATTCTTAATTTTTTTTTTTTTGCTTATCTATGAAGTACTTTTACAAATTATTTTCCACTTTTAACTTCAACCTAATTAGAGAAGTTACCGACTCTATTAAGCCGCATGCAACTGTTAGACTAATGCTAGTGGGCGTTGCTTGGCAACCACAACCCCACAATGTAGCGCGCCTCTCCCTTTAGCTCTTTCCAATGCAACGCATCACTTGATGATTTTTTTTCAAAACTCGGTAGGTGATGCAACCGAAACAATTGAATGGTAAAGCATTTAATTTTGCGACTTTGGGGAGTAAATGGGATTGCTTTTGTGGTCACCACTAGCTAATTGTGGTTCGAATAAATTTATGGAGAGAGAAAACTGAGATAACCCTAACCATTACTTAATTAGGTGAGAAAGTGCACCAAGTGGCATTACATAAATAGGTGTCCTAATCTTTTATGGACCTCACACGGCACTTTTTGTAAAAGATAAAGCCATTTTCAAGCTGGGTCCATGTCTCATTCTTCGAAGAAGAAATACGAGTATCAATCAATAATGGAGCTGAACCATATTTACATTTTGAGATGCTATATATTGTCTAGTTCTCTTCTTATTTCCTATCCATAATCATGTCATTTCCAACCTGCAGCCAGGACGCTCAATCCTCCTTATCCTTAGAGTCGATACAACCGTGCCGCCTGTTTACATTTCCTGAGATTCAGCTAGCAACACATGACTTTGATAAGTCATTGGTTATTGGACATGGGGGGTTTGGCAGAGTTTACAAAGGAACTATCACTAATGGTGAAAGTCTTTTGACTACTGCTATTAAGCGATTGGAATCATCTTCTAGTCAAGGAGCAGTTGAATTTTGGGCTGAAGTTGATATGCTCTCTAAGTTAAGGCACTGCCATTTGGTATCTTTGATTGGTTATTGTAACGAGGGCCAAGAGATGATCCTCGTTTACGAATTTATGCCCAATGGAACTCTTGCAGACCGACTCCATAAATGTCTAACTGCTCTAACTTGGGTGCGAAGACTCAAAATATGCATAGGGGCCGCTCGTGGCTTAGATTACCTATACACTGGTACGGGTATAAACCATGGAGTTATACATCGAGATGTTAAAAGCTCAAATATATTGTTAGATAACAGTTGGGCTGCTAAGATATCGGACTTTGGCTTATCTAAGATAGGTCCCACAAATCAGCCTTCCACTTATGTTAACACAATAGTCAGAGGTACATTTGGATATCTAGATCCAAATTACTTTTACACCGGTAAGCTGACCCGAAAGTCTGATGTGTATGCGTTTGGGGTGGTACTATTTGAAGTCTTGTGCGGGAAAAAAGCAGTAGATACAAGTATTGATGAGGAACAATGTAGTTTAGCAGTATGGGCACACGACTCTGTTAAAGAAGGCAAGCTCAAGCAAATTGTTGATTTGAATTTAAGGGGGAGTATATCCTCTAAATGTTTAAAGGAGTTTGCTCAACTAGCTGACATGTGTTTGCATAGCAGACCAAATCAACGACCTTCAATGGCCCAAGTTGTAGCGGGTCTTGAATCTATCCTAGCCTCTCAAGAGAAAATTAAGCAAACATCGTCGCCTTTAGGCATGAAAATATTTGGTAAAATGGTACCGACGTTTCTCTTTCCGTCTTCTCAGGAAAATCCAGGTATTATGTTCTATTCCCGTCCCTTTTCAGAATATATATATATATATATATATATATATATATATATATATATATATATATATATATATATATATATATATTGAATTCCGATTTTTCATGTTCAAACTATCCCGAGCATTGCTAAAGCCTGTTACAATATCCTCCTACACACACAATAATTATATATATATTTTTTACTCATTCTCTCTCTGCATTTAAACCGTCAGTTCTAATACTTGTCACAATCCCGTGAGTTGGAGGATAAGTAGAAGGTTTAGGTAGAAAGAATTAGCATTTCTCAACTACCCCTGTAATTGTGCAATACCAAACTAATAAGACAAAGACTGCAATTAAGGTCATTTAAATTGACATATGATAGCTTTTGGTAGTAAAATAAATGTTTTTCTTCTACATATATGCATGAATGGTTTTTATTTTATTTTTTTATTATTATTTTTTTAGCGGCAAATAAAATTTTCTTTAATATAGCTAGCAAGTAGCAAGAAAATACAAATAGAAAATGAAAGTGATACTAAAACCACTAAAAAAGGAAGCTAAAATGCACCTCTTAAACCCCTTTATAAACTACCAATATCCGAAGTGGAATTAAAATCGTGCTCCTTCAATGAGTTGAGGCCATTCGATTGATCAGATGCTAAAAACTTTAAATTTGAAACATCACCTTTTTTCTATTATTTCTTCCTCCAATGGTTTGAAATCTTTTCAATAGCTGACATACTAATAGACTTTAATTCGGTGTTTTTTGAAACCGAATTAGCTTCGGCAGAAGATGAGAGGAATAAGTTGGTGGTTTTTTAGGGAGGGGATTATAGTTTCGATTTAGAGCATTTGTTCAGAGCGAGTGTGGAAGTGTTGGGGGAAGGAAGTGTAGGGACGTCGTATAAAATGGTTTTGGAGGGAATTACGGTTGTTGTGAAACGGTTGAAGGATGTTGATGTTAGTGAAACAGAGTTTGATGGTGTGATGGAAGGGTTAGGGAAGATGAAGAATGAAAATGTGGTTAAGATTTTGGGCGTATTATTACTTAAAAGGTGAGAAGTTTCTTGTTTGTGATTATTTCCCAGCCGGTAGCTTAGCTGCACTACTTCATGGTATGATTCTTGTCTTGTTTATGATTATTTTGAATTGGTGATAGTAAAGAATGATATTTGGTTATTTGGCTTTTAGGTGTCGTCTAATTGGTTTGGTCATTTTAGGTGTGAAGTGTTATTTATAGTTGTCGTATTTTGACAGTGATTATCTAATTATTGCGTTTTCATAGTTAGCATAGATGGGTTGATTTGCACACTATATTTTTTTATTCTTTCACCACATTCTGTGCATTATAGTGTTGTGCGGTGTGCTATACAGCTTGTATAAAATGGTGTTTTTATCAAAAAATTTGATGTGCAAATCAATCCCCTTAGCATAGTGACTGATTTTGATTAATTGACTTCTAGGTGTTTGCATTGGTTTGATCATTTTAGGTGTAAATCTTACGATTTGTACTCTAGTGAGTAGAAATGCACTTGAGTGACTATGAAGTTTGTTTTTTTTGTTTTTGTTGTTGTTGTTGTTGAAGCATTAATCAATTTTACTCGACTGATACTTGATTATTTGATGAACTAGGTGATGATGTGTTTGAATCTCTATTGTTTTGCAGGAAGTAGAGGTTCGGGATGGACCCCTCTTGATTTGGACCATCGGTTAAGAATTGCATTGAGTGCTGCTAAGGGAGTGGCTTACTTACATTTGGCAGGGAAAGTGGTTCATGGTAACATTAAGTCATCCAACATCCTCCTACGACGAGACTCGAACAAAGATGTATCCGTGTCTGACTTTGGTCTCAACACACTCTTTGGAGGGTCAAGCTCCCCAAACACTTATGTCACTGGTTACCACGCCCCAGAGGTCCTAGTGGACCGAAAAGTTACATTCAAATCTGACGTATACAGCTTCGGGGTCCTACTCTTAGAACTCTTAACAGGAAAAGCTCCAAATCAAGCCTCGTTAGGTGAAGAAGTGATCGACTTACCAAAATGGGTCCAGTTAGTTGTACGAGAAGAAGAATGGACAACCAAGGTTTTTGATGTGGAGTTAATGAAGTATCAAAATATCGAAGAAGAATTGGTTCAGTTGTTGCAAATAGCAATGGCATGTGTTTCAATTGTGCCAGACCAACGACCAATAATACAAGAGGTTGTGATGATGATGGAGGAAATTATAACAACTAGCGATTTTACAAGAAAATTCAAATTAATTACTCCCTATGTCTCAAAATAATTGTCAGGGGACAAAATAAAAGTGGGGCCAGTTTAGGTTTCGACCACTTAAATGGAATATTCCCCCTTCAAATTCTCTAGTTTTTACTAAAAAGGGAAAGTGGGCAATTTTTTTGAGACAACCTAAAAAGGAAATATGGACAATTAATTTGAGACGGGGGGAGTATTTTTGAATATTTATTTCCGTGCTCATTTAACTTAAAACTGGGAAGTTATCCCGCTTACTATGAAAAATGAGTCCGGACGCGTACTGAGATTAAACTAGTCATGGTTGACATTAAATTAATACATTACAACATTTATAAACTTACTTTATAATTTTTGCATAAAAATGTATACATTTTCATTTTTGCTCTCGTGTGCATGAAAACGCCCAATCGACCTGTCACCTTTGCATTAAACACCACAATACACACTCAAATGCTCAAAATTTGAAAACCAAAATCCCCCCCCCCCCCCCCCCCCTCTCATGCACATCGTTTTCTAGCCTAAC
Source organism: Artemisia argyi (assembly GCA_030686995.1). NCBI lineage: Eukaryota > Viridiplantae > Streptophyta > Magnoliopsida > Asterales > Asteraceae > Artemisia > Artemisia argyi. The sequence goes on along the minus strand of CM060708.1, from coordinate 320,795,729 downwards.
TAATGGTACTAGCATGAGATCATGTATTTTGGATGGGTTTTGAAGTCAACTACCTTTGTTATTTAGCCTAACATAATCACACATACAACACACCAACACATAACAATTTTCCCTCCATGCTCTCTTTTCCTTTACCTCATACGAAACATAAACACACCCTTGGTGTGACTTTGTCAATTTGTGTAACAAACCTAGTGCTTAATGTGGTGTGCGAATTTGTCTTGGCTCATTAGGTCATAAATCCTATATGTTTACTAAGCTTATGACATAAGCTAAACAAACAAAGTATCTCACTCACAAAAAAACACTTACAAAAAAAATTCATCTCCCTCCCTTCATTCTTGGTTCAACCGAAACTCAAACACCACCCCCAATCTATAAAATTTTCTTGTTTGTTGAAGATTTTGGGTATAAAGAGCTTAGCTAGTTCATTGGGTTTAGTTTTCTTAGGCCATAACACACAATTTGGGTTGTTCTTGCATACTAAATCCTCACTTTTTCATCAAACTTTGTAAGTAGTCTTTCATAACATGTGTTCTTCAAAAGTATAAAATGTTAATCGTATGTTTAGTATAGGCCCGAGTGTATTTTGTATGGGCCAAGGCCCGAGTGTCACTAGTTAGGGTTTACTGACTATATGTATGGTTCAATGATATTGAATGAGAGATGAAACCCTTTACTATCTTACAAGGAAAATACTAGATCTACCTAAGGTTTACAAAATTTCAGCCACTCGCTAACGTGGCAGAGTGTTGATTGGTTGGTTTTCTATGGGCCACAGAAAATCAACCAATCAGCACTCTGCCACGTCAGCGAGTGGCTAAAATTTTGTAAACTTTATGTGGGTGTAGCACACCTCATCTTACAATCAGAGCCCTAACTAGTGACACTCGGCCTTAGCCAATACAAAATACACTTGGGCCAATACTAAACATACGACTAACACAAACTATATGTAAGGATTTATGAGAAAAGTCTAAGAATGAGCTATGCATATATATACATGTACACAACTTGCATATGGAAATCATGACAAAAATTGTATCACCATGTTTGTGTTTGTATTTTGTTTAGCTAGTCGTAAAAAGTTCACTTGTGTTTAGTTGCGGCTCATTTGTTATTTATTATGCTTATGTTCTTGATAATGAGATATTATTATTACAAATCGGTGGAAAGAACTAGGTAGTTTGGAGTTGTTATTTGAGAAAATAATGTCAATCGGTGGAAGGGACTAGGTTTAGCTTGGAGTTGTGATTTGTGGATGAAAACGTGGTTAAAACGTAGAAAGATAGGTTATACAACCTTGCTGTCCTAAAATAGTAAATACGCCAAAATGAGTTCAAGTTTTGCAACAATAGGATAGGAAAATAGAAACCACACACTATAAGCTAAACGTGGCCGCTTGAACCACTCAAAACATACTTATAACGAAAAAGATACGACAATTTTAAGTTTTGACGAAAACTATATATTTTTAACTAAAAAGCTGGACTATTAGCAAAATGTATTTCAAAAAACTTTGGGATAGTTTTTGAACCATTAGAAGCGGGATTGGTAAAAATCGATAAAAGACGTTGGTTAATATATATTTAGTTACTTTCCGGAAATGTCCGCGACTTGTTAAAATGAGAATATATATATATATATATATATATATATATATATATATATATATATATATATATATATATATATATATATATATAGACTGAGGATATGGTGCGGATTTTTTATTTTCGTGCGGATGTCCGGATAGATGTAGGCTGTCCATTCCAGATCTAATCTTGACTTTTTGTAAAAAAAAGTCAAGATCTACGCAACTATCACGGTACCAAATAACCATTAAAACGATTTTTTTAATTTTTTTCCTTTTGAGCGATCCTTACTATTGTTGTATTATTTACTTTTTTTATTTTCTAGATTTTTCTGAGCACTTTTTGTTTTGTGATTATGAGTGCTACCGTGATATTAAGGATATTATAAAAGGGTTTTATGATAGGTACGGTGATATTATAAAACCAACATGAAAAAGCGAACCGTGATATTGAAAAAGTTACTATGATATTAGTAAAAAACTTAATATCATTGTTTTTTTTCATTACGATATTAAAAAACTTACGGTGATATTAAAAAACTTCAAAACATAAGTATGAATGTTATAGTGATATTAAAAAAAATCATAGTATCATAATACATTTTAACCATGAAAATGATTCTTTTTTCAGTTTATTTTCAGCGATTCTTAATTATTTTTTGTCATCTTTCCTTTTATTATTTTTTCAGATTTTTTTGATTTTTTTTAATGTAACTATGATATTAATCCGCACCGGATCCCTTCCCTGTATATATATATATATATATATATATATATATACATATATATATATATATATATATATATATATATATATATATATATATATATATATATATATATATATATTGTAACTTTCAAACGAGAACCATTTTAACTGCGAGAACTGAGAGAACCACCAAAAACATACATGCACGCCTTTAATTATTGTATTTTTGCACATATATTTTAAAAACAACACATATGTTTAAAAAAAACATAGTTGTTCTAAAGAATTTGATAAGAAATTGAAAATACAAAATTTTTCTTTGAAGGTGTGCATGTACGTTCTTATAAGACGTGCAACGACAATATTGCGGCCGTGTGTAAGGTTTTTGTGAAAAAAGAGGATGAGTTCATAATGATATTGAAGAACATAGGTGGATGCTTACGATTATTGATGATTTGCATGTATTTTTATTTTATTTTAAAAGGCGTGCATGTATTGTTTTTGGTGGTTCTCTCAGTTCTCGCAGATAAAATGGTTCTCGTAAGAAAGTCTCCATATATATATATATATATATATATATATATATATATATATATATATATATATATATATATATATATATATATAGGGTGGAGTTATTTTAAAAAGGGCCTTATAATAAAAAGTGTAAGAAGGATTGTGGAGTGACATGTGTCACCCCCTTGCCACATCATATGACACGTGTCACCCCCACCCCCACACCCCCCCCCCCCCGGAAAAAAATTTTTTCCCGCCAAAAAAAAAAAAAAAAAAAAATTCCCGCCAAAAATTTTTACTGCATCAATGTTATAAATTTACTGCATCACGGTTATAAAGTTACTGCATCACAATTATGATTTTACTGCATCACGGTTACTGCATTCATGGTTTTAATGTTACTGCATCATGGTTATAAAGAAACTGAATTATCATAAGTTTTCTGCATCATATATGTATATAACTGCATCACAATTAAAATACGATTTTTTTTTTTAAGTTTTGGTGCATCTTTAATATAAGTTACTGCATCATAGTTAATAGTTTAGTGCATCAACTATGTTGCAGTAACTAATATATATATATATATATATATATATATATATATATATATATAGTGTATCTTTATTTTCAGAACCCTGTTAAGTGCGTAAACTGCGAGAACTCTAATTTTGCATTAGAAAATATGCATGTTCATATAAAACATGTATGTTTTCTTACATACACCTTAATACACATACCTGCATAACATAAATATTCATATAAAACCCTGTTAAGTGCAACATATCAATCCAAATGGTTTTATATGAACATGTATGTTACGCAGGTATTTGTATTAAGGTGTATGTAAGAAAAGATAAATGTTTTATATGAACATGCATGTTTTTCTAATGCAAAATTAGAGTTCTCGCACTTAACAGGGTTCTGAAAATAAAGCCCCATATATATATATATATATATATATATATATATATATATATATGGTAGAGTTCTACAGAAAAGTGCATTTCGGTATAAAAGTGAGAAAATAACTGTGATGCACTAAAATAAAAATTGGTGCATCACAGTTATTTTCTACTTTTCTACCGAAATGCATTTTTTTCTTAAACCGAACACTATATATATATATATATATATATATATATATATATATATATATATATATATATATATATATATATATATATATATATATATATGTACTAGATTTCGAAGCCCGCCCGATGGGCGGGCATGACTTGTGATTATTCTTTGAATATACTACTTTACGAATAGAAATATATGTATATATGATTTTGTATTTTTGTACTTTATTAATATGTTCTACAATACAATTATATTTATAATAGGAAAACGTTAGTTTTTTTATTTATGTTTCAATTGTAAAAAAGATTCAAAATATGGAGGTGCGGGGAATCGAACCCCGTGTCTCTCACATGCAACGTGAGCGCCCTACCATATGAGCTACACTCCCAATTTGTAATCAGTATAGTTAAGTACGTATTAATCTAAATGTTAGATTGACTATAACCTCGATTAGTGCCATGTATAGATGCATACCTAGTATCGTACCATAAATCCAGTAGTTGGTGATTTAGAAATTGATGACCGGAAAAGCTTGCTACTGCATCAAATTATCTATCAAATTTTCATTAAATATCAGTATTCAAACAAACAAATATCGCAATTATTTATGTTGAAATAATGACAAATACTTGCACTAAAGCCTCATTGGCTAATGACCCTTGTGAGAAACACGTACATATTTTGAAGGGTAGGGCGTTGTTTCATGTCACACCCCCAAAATACCTGAATGGCAGCGGAATGGAATACCTGAGGGTGTAACGGATCATAGCACACAACCAGGATATATTGAACGACCTAAAGTGTCGTTTTAAAAATACGTCGTTTGATTCATTCAAAAGATTCAGAGTTATAAAGACATAGGTCCCAAAAGTTGGAAAAGGTTTAAGGAAATAGTTTAGTACAATCAAACGATAGTTCATAAGTGCATGAAATCCAAAAGAGACGCGTCATCCTTGATACACAAAGTGACTCCATGCAATGCCATGAGAATATGCCATTAGTTACTTGAGAAATACATTGCGAAAAACGGTCAACATAAAGTTGGTGAATAATCATAGGTTTATAAGTAAAATCTAGTGTACAAATGCCATAAGTAATGCCAAGAAATAGGATGTCCGGAAAGTATATACATTGGCTCTTAAGCTCATGACCCCGAAGCTAGACGATACTTGGCCCCAATGAGTGTTTACCAGACACTCTAATAATAAAGACATGAAATGCATTCGTCCCATTTGGAGCAACCCAAACACGAATGGAGGCGTCACCCTCGATAGATCTATCCACTCACTCCCGCTTAGTACCAGAAATTAACGGTCCATGATAATAAAAGGGGACTTTTCAAGACGTGGTAATAAGGAAACTTAAGCAATGTATGAATTTTATACTTAGGCATGTACACAAAAATAAGTAATGCGATGTATTCTCCCCCGTGGGATTTGAAATCAAAATATAGAATTAAAACGGGGCTATGAAACTCACCTCGAAGTGATGATACAAAGATGGTGCAATGAGGTAAAAGTAGTCGGGACAATGAGGCGCGCACACTAGCCGCAACCTAAATGAATAATCGCGATCTAATTAAGATCAAGCCGAAATGAAATGAATGCACATGCACATGATACTCATACCACTCGTAATTTGAAAATACTAGTTATCGTCATAGTAAAATAGTTTCCATATATAGGAGTATATAACTTGTCATATTAACTGGTACGAAAAAGTTAGCGTTATAATCCATGTATCAAAAACCTTAGAATGACGTCGTCATGTCGTATAAATATTCCCTCGGGTCGTACGTATTCGTTTGTTAAGAAAATAGTCATTAGTAACGTTGCTAGAAAATATATCATTTAGTACGTACGTCATTATTTTTATTTGTGACTATATATATATATATATATATAGCTTTGACAATGTTAAAACGGGTATAACTCGGTCGTTCTAGGCTCGTTTTCCTTGTTCTTTATGTCCACGGATTCGTCTTTGTATATACTAGTATATTTTTGATAACTCGGCTCCTCTAGGTTACGTTTAATGCCTCTAATTACCCGTCGTATTCTGCCAATCAGCAAGCAGTTTTTGTAAAAATAGTTTTCGTCGTTAAATTTGCAAAAATCGTATCTCCTTCGTTATAAACTCGTTTTAATCCGTTCTTTCGCCTAAAGTTTCGTTTTTGAAAGTATTTTCTAAATCTTTGGTCAAAACTTAGCCATCATCTACTGATTTTCCCACGAAATTAAAATAGGGACAGTAGGTATATCAAAAGTTTCAAAAACCATTTTCAAGTCTCCAAACTAGTTCCATCATCCATCAAACCACTTTCAAACACCACAAAACTAATCTAATCCTACCATACACCTTCTTAGGGTGTCATGGGTTCCTAATCACCAAAACCAAGTAGATCTAACAAGGATCTAACCAAAAATCACTTCTAGGGCTTGTATGATCAAAAGTTTACAAAAATAAAGTGGTATAAGTTAATGCATGTATGAGATCTTGCAAGAAACATGTATAAACATAGTAATAACTTTGTAAAAATTAGGAAATGAGTTTAGTAAACTTACTTGTAAGATTAGTGAAGTTAAGATGATTAAAACCTAATAATCCTTGAGTTTTTATTTCAAAACTCTAACAAGGATGCTATAAGAATAAGTTTTATACTAAGATCTTGGAAAAACTTTGGTTCTTGCTTGCTTGCTCCTTGTGGCCGTGGGTTATAGAGAGAAAAGAGAGAAAATGGAGAAGTTTTACTAGTGTTGAAATGAGATAAAAATCTAGCATAAGTATACATGTATTATTGGTTATTATTATTATTATATTTGGTTAGTATAAACATTAATGAGAAAAGAGTGTACAAGTAACTTTTGTAAGAAAATGGCAAGGGGGGGGGGGGGGGGGGCGGCAAAGTCAAGGGGGGGGGGGGGGGGGGTTTGTGTAAGACTTTTGTGATTAAATGTATTATTGTTATGTATTTGTGTAGTTTTAAAATGTACCGGGTACCGGGTTAACTAAAAATAAATTTTAACGGAGTTAACCGGGTCATAATAAAGTTATAAAAATTATAAAAATAGGTTGGATAAAATTATTGGGTGTTTAGATAATTATAGTTTAATTTCCACGAAAACCGTCGAAGTTTTAGTAAACTTAAGTTAATAATTAAAATAAATATCCAAAATACCGGGTAAATTAATATTATAATTTTTTTTATATTATAAAAATGAATATAAAAATATATCGGGATAATAGTCGGGAGTGTCGGACATGTTAGACACATTTATAGTTCGCGTATTAGTGTTTATTAAAAAAATAAACGTACGTAAATCGTTAATTGTACCAAAAGTATAAAGTTAATTATCCTACGAGTGGAATAGCATGCAAGTGCCCTAATGATGATATGTCGACTATTTCTAGTCCGTATGAAATGTCCCTGACAATAATGCATGAATTCGCTCCTGAACCAATACGGTTACGCGAATTTCAACACTCGTAAACTAAATTTACGATGACATGAATAATGCACGTGAATAGTGGTTTTCTCTCGAAAATGAATAGTGTCAAGTGAATAGTAAAATTTCTGAACGTGTCTCGGAATGTCAAATTGACCTCAAAAACGATAAATAGTAAAATGATGAATAGTGATCGATGAATAGTAATTTGTGAATAGTAGAATGTCGAAGTTTGGAAAAATGACCTGAAATTGTGGGTTGTGACAGTCGCCCATCCAAAAAGGAATTCAGTCCCTGAATTCAGTTAGTGTTGGTCTCGGTAATAGGCTCGGTGAAAAGTTGTGGATACTTGCGTCGCATTTGGTCTTCTCGTTCCCAAGTAAACTCGGGTCCTCTTCGAGAATTCCAGCGAACCTTCACGATCGGAATTCGACTTTGTTTCAACTGTTTGATCTCGCGATCCATTATTTCAACTGGTTCTTCCACAAAGTTAAGCTTGTCATCGAGTTGTATTTCTTCTAATGGTATAATGGCAAACTCGTCCGAAAGACATTTCTTGAGGTTCGAAACATGAAACGTGTTATGTACGTTGCTAAGTTCTGATGGAAGTTCAAGCTTGTAAGCAACCGGACCAATCCTCTCCAGGATCTTGAATGGCCCAATGTATCTCGGGTTCAACTTCCCGCGTTTTCCAAATCGTATCACGCCCTTCCAAGGCGAGACTTTCAACATGACCTTGTCTCCGACCTGAAATTCCAATGGTTTGCGTCGAACATCTGCGTAGCTTTTCTGTCGACTTCTAGCGGTTTCGAGTCTCTCTCGAATCTGAATTAGCTTTTCTGTTGTTTCTTGTACCATTTCTGGGCCAGTACATTGTACTTCACCGACTTCGGCCCAACAAACTGGAGATCGACACTTACGACCATAAAGTGCCTCGAATGGTGCAGCCTTAATGCTTGAATGGTAACTGTTGTTGTAGGAAAACTCGATTAACGGCAAATGGTTAGCCCAACCATTTCCAAAGACAATCACACATGCTCTAAGCATGTCCTCAAGGGTCTGAATAGTTCTCTCGCTCTGACCATCGGTCTGAGGATGGTAAGCAGTGCTCATGTCTAAATTGGATCCAAAGGAATCTTGTAATGATCGCCAAAAGTTTGAAGTAAAACGACTATCTCTGTCGGAAATGATGGAAACTGGTGCACCGTGTCTTGAGACGATTTCCTTGACATAAAGTCTAGCAAGTTGTTCCATTGAATAAGTCTCTCTAATGGGTATGAAATGAGCTGATTTGGTAAGTCGATCAATAATTACCCAAATAGCATCGAAACCTCCTGACGTCTTTGGAAGTTTAGTGACAAAATCCATAGCAATACGTTCCCACTTCCATTGTGGAATCTCTGGTTGTTGAAGTAACCCTGACGGTTTCTGGTATTCGGCTTTCACTTTAGCACAAGTAAGACATTTGCTGACATACGTAGCAATTTCTGCTTTCATGTTCGGCCACCAATAAAGCTTTTTGAGATCTTGATACATCTTATCCGAACCTGGATGAATAGAGTACTTTGATGTAGCTACTGGAGGAGAAACTTTGACAATAGCTTTTGACATTAAAACAATAGGGTATGATGTTTTGTATTGGTACACATTATCAGTAATGGAATTTTTGTTACTTGGCCTAAAATAGAAAAATAACTAAAAATACATATTATATAATCAGGTTCGATACCTACCGAGATCTATCTTGCACCTAGCCAAGTGCGTTTTGGTATAGGATATGGAAGTAACAATCGACCAACACCAAAAATGGCAACCGAAAAGAAATGAAGCACCAAGCTTGATGGTTTGGAGTTCAGACCAGATAATAGCGCAATGGGCCCACTTGAGAACATGCCACGAAGGCTCAAGTAGTTTAGGTCGAATCCTGTAACGTTTAGCATATCAGGTCTATTTGGGATGACTGTCAGTCACTTCTTAATCCATTTATATAGACTTTTGTGAAACATAATTAATTCATTCATATATTGTTATAATAGTTTATCTAAATTCTTAAATAAATTAATTTTGGATGTTGTTCCACCCTGTACTTCATAGAAGAATATTTAGGGAACCTTGTCGTCGGATACATTAGTCATCGTTTGTAGAATATTAGTACTAATAATAAACATAAGAATAAATGCATCAAATGACCCAAAACACTTTTTGTTAAACCTTTATATAAGTTTTTATAAATTAGTGTGTCACATATAATTATTACATTAACTTATGAATAATTTTTATAACATGAAGTAACAGATATTAGAGGTTCGTTTGACGCATTTACTTATAAGTTTGTAAGATTTATTTTACCCATTTTATCTTTTAGAGATAAAACATACTCGACGTGATCCATTAATAATTTTAGGGGTTATATTTTATCCATCTAATATATATTAAGAAATATGCCAATGTCAAATATATACCTCAATTCCAGCTATACCCATGGCTAATGCAATATATGCTTCATGCAATGCAGGAAACCATTAGTACTGCCTGTGACGATGCAAGTTAAAGTATGTTTAAATTATATTTAAATTACAATAAATTAAGTTTTGACCAGACCTGCTCCACATAACTTTAAAAGTGACCCGGTTTAATCCATAGCAATAGGAAACATTTAACATATGTTTCAGGTCTCCTTTGACATGCACGTCACCACCGGTTTGAATCTAACACACTTGGTTATCCATAAGAAGCTTCTCATCCACCTTCCATTTTTTCTCTTTGTGATGGTTTGAGAGATTGAACGTGTTCCTGCCAAGATAGCAATATCAAAGATATTTCCATGGATATACAATTACATATCTGTAAAGCTAATAATAAACACACGTACCTTTGTAACCGAAACCTTTTGTCAGTTTTCTTTAATACCTGTAACAAAAAACTCAAAAGCATTAAAAAAACTTAAAACCATATTCTATATCGTACATCAATTAAAGTTTTGTCACTACTGATGACTTTGTTACAGTTACGCACCTGCATTTTGAAGTTGAAACATGTCTTTGCTCAAACAACACACGTTCAATAGAAATATTTTTTTGTGGTAGCAACATCACCAAAATATAAATCAGATATATGAATCTGATTGTTGCAATCACTATTTACACCCGTGCTGAATCGTGATCAGTAGCTGCAACACGTAGAAAAAACTATAAGAATGAAAACAGTTGAAAGCACAAATAATAGTAAATCTTAAACAATCGTTCGAGCAAGGGATAATTTGATCTTTTATGTTTTAGCCATTTTATGTTTTGACAATGTAACATTTTTTGGCAATTATTAATCGGTTATGTTTTAACAAAGTAACTTTTTTTTAACTGGCAAGTAACATTTATTGGTAATTATTCTATAATTGGATTGAGATCCTTTAAAGTTCAATTTAAACATAATAGATTATGATTGAGTAAATCGTTAAGTTTTGAAGATAAGCAATAGATATCAAGTTCTCATTCTTCTTCTTGCACTCTAATTAAGAGAGCTCGATGCAGCTAGTTATAGGCATATTTTGGTGCCTATTGCCACCTTGAAGCAAAGTCATAGTTGTAAAATAAGTTAGTGAACACTGGGGAAGTAATCAAATCCATGGATATAAAAAGATAATACAAACTAATAGTGAATCTTATATTAGAGAAAAAGTGTAATTGTTGATTAGATTACTAAACTAATTTCCATTTATTCTAATTAATTGCTTGGATCAGTGAACCAATCGAAACAACTGGTCTTTATTCAAAAGCTTGGTTTTCGAACTCTGGAGTGGATGCTCTAATAACTCATATCTGAGCCCATAGGTGATGATTCCAAAAGAAATTTGCTTAAACCGAAGGAAAGAGATACTTGCCTAAGTTGGAAGGCATTAAGTAGTGAATCTAGTTAACTTATTTTTATGACATACTTTCTCTTACGAACATGGCTATATGAAACGTCATTATATGTGACACCTACCTTGACATTTTTGTATAATCAACCTACAATGACTTTTAAAAGATTTATTTTTTTACTACCCAAAGGGCCGATCAAAGAAAGGAATTTACTCAGGTGAATGCTTCCTGTTAAGCCCTTATAGAATCTGCTTATAATCATCTTGGTGAACATCATGTTGGCTAATATACACGCAAAGACGTATTAGTGGGATAGTCTTGACAAAATGGATGTGGGATTTGTGGGATAAGAAGATTTTGATAGCAGCTGCGGATCCGAATCTGATGGAGCGGTTTGATAAAGTGTATATGGAACGAATGTTGATGGCGGGTTTGCTTTGTGTGCACCCGAATGATGAGAAAAGGTCGACGACGAAGGAGGCTGGACGGATGTTAAATGGTGGGATGGTGCCTGAATTGCCACTGAATAAGCCTGTGGTGATGATTCAATCTGTAATGCCCGAGAGGTCGGTGGAGATTGTATCTCAGTATGGTATTGAAGAGGTTGAGACGCCATGGTCTACTCCGAGGACTCATTTTAGTAAGGCTGGATGATTTACTGCTGTTGTATAAAAAAAGTACATTCAGTTTATTTTGGTACTTTTAGACCTACTGGTGTAGCAAATTTACTCAAAATTATTTCAGTTTTATGATGCTATAGAAGTGTTAGCTTTCAATAAATTAGTAGTTTAGTAGTGTATAAGGCAGTGATGATGTTGTTGCGTTATGCTTACTTAAATGTGTTTTAGGCTCAAATGATGGATAATGAAATGTTGTTTCCTAAAGTCATATAATAAGTTTTTAATTATCGATTTGCACGTGAAATGTGGCAACTGGACTAATCTCATAAACCTTTCTATAGTCGATTAACTTGGAACTCTTTATCTTTAAATTGTATTGAAGGTGGGGAATGTTAAGATGATGTGGAATGACTTGTTATGCAGGCTTCTGGAGTGTGTCCATATCAGTTCACTTAATCTCTAAACATCACTTAAATATATTTAAACTGGTGATGCAAAAACTAATCGGCATTCATTGATCGAGTTACTATCAAGGCACCCATCTGAGGAAGTTTACATTGGGCAAAGAGAGTGTCCAGAGTGGACTATGGATTTGGAACCTTTGATGGCATTTGAGAAATTTGTCAAGAAGCTCAGAGATATCGAGGCAAGAATTGTACAAAGAAACACTGAAGTAAGTTTGAAAATAGGTTTGAAACAGTCAAGGTACCCTTCTGTACCCATCTAGCAAAGAGGGACTTACAGGAATGGGATTTGGAACCTTTGATGGCATTTGAGAAATTTGGCAAGAAGCTCAGAGATATCGAGGCAAGAGTTGTACAAAGAAACACTGACGTAAGTTTGAAGAATAGGTTTGAAACAGTCAAGGTACCCTCTACCCCTTCTGTACCCATCTAGCAAAGAGGGACTTACAGGAATCGGAATCCCAAATAGTGTGTCCATATGAATCACTCTACCCATCATATCATTTTTTTCACTATAAAATATATAAATAGCGCTTCAACCTAATAATATAATTTGCTTGTTGTAAATTTGTATTTAGTTGATTCTTCAATAAAACCTGTAGCCTAAATTATGATCCATATTTATTGTGAACTTTCAGAATATAGGTATGTAACTGAATATGTCAAGCCAACATGTCAAATAACCATATTGAACAAAGTAATCCAAATTAATCAAAACAAAACTGCAATAAACACTTACCATAGCTGCTTAATATCCAATTGAATTTTATGTCCGGAATTTGTCACAACGTCATTCTCATTACCCTCCTTAGCTCTGAACTAATCCACCAAGTCACAGCCTTTTAACGCACATAATACAAATCCAATTAAATTCACGATCGTATGATACTTAGAAAAACCACATACACATGAGTTACTACAAACCAATTTACCCGTGGAAAATAATGTAAGTGAGCCAATGCCAAGTTTCCAAATAGCCTGATACTGAAACTGACACATAAACATGGGTTACTACAAAACACGCCTATAGTGTCCAAAGGTCTTTAGAAGAATAGCAACCCTCGCCTATGATGTCAACCTGCATGAAAATAATAGTGCATTATTAGTTTCAAAGAATAATCGAATATGAAACGAACCATCAGAACCAGTTGTGCTCCTTAATTGTTTGCCAAATGTCTTTAATTTATATATTTTATTAACTTCAGTACATTTAGTCTATCTTTTACTCACCTGGTAATTTATAACTTTCTATGTATAGACCATGCTATAGCATACCTCAAGGAAGCCATACAAAAAATCGGCACAAATAACTGAACCTGCACAATTAAGAAGACCGTCAATGTAAAGAAAGATAAGGCACATTATTTGTGTGTCCCAATGTACTTGTCAGATTATAGGAATGTGAAAGGCAAATGCACTAAGAATAATGAAGTGGTCGCCCGAGCACGTAAAACCCCATTTGCAATATGGTGGCAAATACCTCTTCAGTAGTTTCAAGAAGTACATCTCGTTTGGCAGTGTATTCGAAATACTATGCTAAATCAGTTAGATAGCAGAAAAAAATGTAAAGAGGGCAAATAAAATAAACAACTGTAGGTATTAATGTGGTCATTTTTACCATAACCTCGCCTACCAATTTTACCATCTCTACTTGATATCCCCGAAGCTCAAACAAAAGTTTTAGACAGAGATGTATAATTATGAATAGTGATTACCACAGTTAAATGTTCACGAATGATTAGGGTATAAACATATAATTACATTACATAATTCTCATAACATTAGCCTTTTTCATCAGTAGCAAAGATTAAAGCATTGGTTCAGGTTTCCCCACTTTATGTAGTGTAGTAGGTCCTTTTTTGTAGCCTCATATAACGTGGCTTAGTTTTGACGACTATTGGTGTCCCTTCCAATGGTAGGGTACCCTTTCCATCAAGTCCAACCGCTTTCACAAAGTTTCTAAAAATATGCACACGTACATGTCATGACATCAGCTAATATGTGTGTAATTGAATAACAGGGAAAAACAATATGCAACTCCAACATGCTTTTCGGGTTATGGCTGCTCACCGGAAACAACCCCCACACGTAGCTGCGCAAATATTTATCTCGATATTAAAATCTCAAAACCTATTTTCATGAATAACGGATATCAACACCCAGTGTCCGCCCATTGGCAATCAGTAGTGATAATATGCAGGTTTTGAGAATCAGTAGTTTGTAGAAAATATGACTCCATTACCTCGCCAAACCAAGTTCATGAATGATATTTGTTGCTTGTTTTTCTTTACTACTCACAATTCCAATACTTGAGTTCACCAACTATAAGCACAAATAACGTTTTTATTTATTAAATAAATGCAATAAGTGCTGAACATATCCCTGAAAAAAGGATACGTTAATAAGTGCTGAACTTACGATTTATGATTTATGAAGAAAATCCTAATAAATACAGCCCATTCCACCAGGGTTAGAGCTCATGATATGAGGTCGTAATTTGTAGTTATTAACAATCATGGATGATAGAGAAGGTGTAGGATTAAACGCAAACGAAAATATGCAATCAAAAACTAAATAGAGAATAGTGTCATTTACTGACTTGATTACTAACCACGGTCTCATACTTTTTCATTGTTCTATGATCCATAGATCCGCATTGAACTACTCATACCAATTCAAATCTTGTTCTTATCTTAATTTTATGAATGATGTACTTTTGTTTGGATTTACTTGTCGATACTAATTATATAATTGTTGCAAAATGGATAAATCGATTATGTAGGTCTGTGCAACACAACTTTTTCTATTAGAGTAAAAACTTAACTGTTATCCGCTGTAGACTTTTTCTCCCGTTTGAGAAAATGCATCGCATATTGTTAGAGTCGGCTTCTGCATCATCACCACTGCAATCCTGTTTGGTAGCCTGCAATAGTTCATTCAACAGTGAGTAAATTACTTTAACTGGTTTCATTTCACAAAATATGAGGAAAAACATGGAACTGTCATGGAATGGGAGCTTTATCTTACCTCATATAGTTCATCGGATATATTTACCATGAGATAAGCATATTCAAGTCTAGAATTTATATCCCCGTTTTTGTCCGTCAATGGGTTTCCTCCCATGTATCCCTGCCATTTTATTCGTAAAAAATGTCAATATGGCAATCTATGTTTTATGCCTAAATGTATCAATGGGTTTCCTTCCCCTCACAGTTAACTGTGTATATAAATAAGGACAACGGTTAGTACTCGTAATAAAACTCAGCATGGTAAACACCAATTGTCCCACTCGAGTCATTTTAATTCATTTTTTTACTATATAAGTAACAAAAAAGTTGGCTTTCTGTCTCATTTGATTCATCCAGTAACCTGACCTTCTAAACCAATTGACTTAAATGGAACAAAAAAGCCAACTTTTTGACTAACTGAAACAAAAAATGCCACATACAGGTCATCAAGTCACTGATGACTTATGTTCACAAAAAACTTGATGACTTGAATATGACTCCACGATATCAGTTAATTTCCCATACTTCCAAAAAGAAGTATAATGACTGCACTGGAACTAAAATGGCAACAAATCTGGCTATTCTTCAGTAGGGATGGCATACTTTGCAATGATACTTACCACATTTGCATTGGCACTTCTCACAGGTGGACTGAAATTGATTATGAAGGTGCTCGAAATCCACAAGAAATTGTTCGGTGCAGAGATGTAGGTACCTGTTAAGAGCAGTAAGTCACTTACATAAGTTTCATTAAAGTTTTTATAAGTGAAGCTTTAATGCAAATTATCACCAGCTACATCGAAATAACTTCTTACACTTCATTAATGTATATGATGAATCTTACATCTAAAAATGATATATGTGGACTTTTTTTTTCCCAATATCCAATCGAAGATAGCTGCATCACTTTCCTCTCTTTTATGTATTTATCAAAATAATTACAAAGCAAACAACGAAGCATCTATGACAATATAAAAGCCACGACTAATAAAAACCACTTTAATGATATCTTGTGAGCTTTTTGGAGCTAAGAGAACATATGGGTGTTAAGTACAATCTAATCTACAATCCCACGTTACTTGCACTCAAAACTACTACCCACTTACTTTTGTTATACTAATCAGCACTAAACTATAGACTGAAAATGACTATATTATAAAATTACAACATGAAAGTACAATAATGCCTTGTAAGGTCAATATTAGCTCCAACAATGGCTCCATAAATAGCATTAAGCATACCAGTATGTAGTAACACGTTTCTTTTCTCCTCCAGAGATACCTCTTATCATTTGATCGCCAACCATAGCATCAACACACGTTTCCAAGCCAAGTATCTATCATACGATTTTCTTCAGCTTCTTATATTAATCCTTGTACCTATGATATCAAAATCTCACATTGAGTGAAAAAAAAGTGACTAATCTTGATGATATAATCAGTGATCAAAGTAGTTTCCCGGCCTGGAACAGACCCCTTCATGAATGCATCAATATTAGGATCAAGTTCAATTCCTATTTTTTTCCATATTCAAGATTTTTTTAAGCACATGATGTCTTGTTCCAATACCTAAGCATCGTCCTGAAAAGTCTAATGTCTAATAATGCTAAGCAATTAAAGATTACCATGCTGACTTAACATTTACAAACAGAGCTTAAACAGCTATCAAAAGAATATTATGAGCCAAATGATAACAAACCTGGCAGTAGAGCCTATAAGTTTCAGTAGTGTTCTGGAGTTCAAGATCTGCAATCTGTTAAAATTAATATGTGAGTGTAACAATTATACAATCCCATGCACAAAATCAGATAAAAAAAAATACCACAGCGGACTAATTGTATCCAATTTATAATTGTCCAGAGGTTTCAAATTAATGTCTCTCAAGATAGAAGAGAGGTGTGTGCAAACTAAGTAGAGCAATTGCTTCAAGATAAGTGATCCAAATAGCATATTAAGAAAACAAATTAGTAGACATGTTATCAAAGTTACCCGAATAAAGAATCGTTGTCGTTGCTTCTTGTTAACAAATCACAAAACCAAAAGCAAAACAAAACAATGGATATGCTTCTTTTCTTCCTGCTACCGTGTGTCTCCAACGAAAGCACAAAAGAAAATAATGTTGTTTCTTTTATTTTTCTTTCCTGTTGTAACATACTTGTTAAGAAGTTCACTTGTATAATGCACATAATATCGAAAACAAAGATTTAGAAGCATTTACCTTGTTGCGAAGCAACTAACAATGATGATGATGATGATGATGATGGCGATTATATGAAGATGATGATGAAGCTGCAAATTTAGGGTTGTTGTTGTTGCCGTGATTATGTGTGATTGTTTTTTGAATAGATTAGGGATATTTAGAATGTTGGATTAGAATATTGTTTAACCCTTTTAATCCGGCGTTTAAATTAGTGAAGCATGTAATGTTTGTGTTAGTATATTAATTTTGTTTTTCAATGGTATATCACAACTTATGACATGGTCTAATGGTTGAGTCTCTTGTTAGAGTATGACCAGCCCAAGGTTCGAATCATGCAAG